>SJXQ01011937.1:517136-795938 GCA_006408695.1 Aepyceros melampus | reverse complement strand
GTGAGTTTGAGTGAACTCTGGAAGTTGGTGATGGACAGGGAGGCCTGGTATACTGCAATTCATGGGATTGCAAAGAGTTGGACACAACTGAGCGACTGAACTGAACTGAACTGAAGCTAATTTTCAAATCAATTTATTATTAGATTAGAACTGCCTAGTTGAGGACATGTCAAAATAGAATACATTAAAATTTAAATGAGACATTTAAAAAACTCTTTAAGTACTGGGCATGTGTGTTATCCTTTTTATATCCTCAACATTGTCTAGCATTGTATTTTCCACTTGGTAAATCTTTAAAAATATATTAAGGTAATTGTAGGTGACATGATCTAGGCAATGTGAAAGTTTTTAGTTATTATTGTTGTGTTCTATAGCATGATTATGTACATGTTCTTGAATAATACAAATAGAAATATTCCACAAAAGCAATGCAGGTATTCTAAGAAGTGATATGAAAATGAAAATGGACCATGAGTATTACTGAAAGAGAATAATTTGATGGAAAATTTCTGTGATGTTATACTCTGAGAAAGCAAAACTTGAGCCATATTGACCATAATAAGAAATGACAAAGCTTGAAAAGCTATCTATAAAATTTCTTTTAAGCCGTATGCTTTTCAGATAAGCAAAATTGTTTTACATTGTTACCAACTTCTATAAAGCCAGTTCGATTTCAGAATGCATTAATTGTGATCATATCAAAGAAGAATCCTTTCTAGAGAGCATGAAAAAAATAAAAAGATTATGTTAATAAAGCAAATGTATCTTGTTACCATGGTAACTTTGAAACTAAAAGGTTCAGAGAAATCTTTCCCCCCAAACCATTGTTTTGTGGGGAACTGGTTAGTTGATTACCAGCTCATGGAACCATAATACTTTAAAATAGTGTCATTTGAAAGGCAGACTGAAACTTACATGGAACAGTAAGATCTTTTCTCTATGTTTCTGAAAATAAGTTATAGAAACAGCATGCCAGAGGGGATTCAGAACTATTGAGTAGACATGAAGAAGCTTCATAAAGCATTGGTTTAATTTTAAAATTAGTACAGAAAGCTGCTATTATTTTATGATAAAACATACTATTGACCTGAAATAGAAAATTCAAAGATATTCTTTGGGAAATAATTGAAATCTCCCATTTGGAATGCTGACTGGGTCTTGTGGTCTACAAGCCCAGGTACAAGAATATGCTCATTTCTCTTCTATTTTAAAACAGAAGTTAGGGAATTGTCTTGAGTATAGACTCAATGTCATCTGTCCCATTTCTAAGTCCTGAACTTATGGTTCTTTGTTCCACCATTCACATCATCTTAAATCCTATTCCATCATTCTTGGAGATCTGTTGCAATCAGAATAAATTTCAAAGGTTTGGTCCTTTCAACAGAGCACTAACTTCAGAATTGAAGGGTTCGCTTGGTTTAGTCATCCAAAAACTTGTTCCTTGATAACGTTTTTCTACAGAAGAAGTAAATTTGATAATAACATTCACAGAAATGTATGAGTATTTTAGAAGTTCCTACCCCTCTGAGAAGTGAAAAACAAAACAAAATTTTAAAACGTAGTTCCTACTTTTAAAACAACCTCTGAACATACATTAATGTTTCCTTTCTAATCAATAAAACATTGTCATTTTCTAAACAGTAGGTAAAACACATTTGCTGCTTATTTCCAAGGAATGCAAGCCTTTAAGTTTTAACAAAAACACTTAACCTCAAAGTACAACTCTAAAAGTCATTTTGTTCTGGGCAAGAACATTCCCAGCAGGTCGCCCACTGCCATGTTTGGAGATTTGCATAATAACACAACTAAACACCTGACACATCTCTGCATGTAGAAATTAATAACAAAGATCTTTCTCCCTTCTAGGTGTCCATTGCCATAGTTACCTGTCAGTTCCTGAAAATATGCTTAAATAAAGAAAGTCAAAAGCATTGGGGTAGAAATTAATCATTGACTGGAAAATAAGTTTTCATGATGAGGTCAGGCTTTTGTTTCTGGGTCAGACTGAAAAATTAGACAGTATTCTGACTTAAGCAGAACTGATTGCCTCTGGTTGGAGATCTGGCTCAGGGTCTCACACAAAACACTGGCATACTTGAATGTGCAGGAACAGTTGCTTTATGCATTTATTCTCTCAAGCCCTGTTAGAAAAACAAAACCAAAAAACTTTCAACTATTCCCTTTAGAATGGTCAACCCTGCCAAGGAGTCTGTAGTGAGAGTGTAATAAAAACATCAGCTCAGTGACTGGTCTCATGGGAACAGAGGACTGGCCTGAAGTCTGTGGTGGACGATCCCTCACAAAGGCAACTGATAAATGCAGGACTGTGGAATATTTATTTGCAGACGAGAGGGGTTCAAACTATTAAATTTAATATTAAGGAAAAATCAAGACCTGAGAGAGCAAAATTAAGAACTATCATGTGAGAAGGAAATTTCAGAAGATAACCGACAACAGGACTAGCTTTAGATATATGTGTTGTGAGAGGAATGAATAAACAAAGTCTTGGTCCAATAGAACATGCAGAGTAAGGCCTTCTCAAGCATGCTTGGGAACACCAAAATGCAGGAATGAAACATGATGCAACTTTCTGTTAAGCAATTTTGTGGTATATTATAAAAAACTTTCAAATATTAAAATCTTGATGCAATAATCCAATTTAGAAGAATATTTCCCAAGGAAATAACCAGAAATTTGATATATGAATTATGTATAAAACTGCTTGTCCTAGCATTATTCATGATAGTAAAAAATTAGGTTTTTTTAGATAAGTAAATTATGCCATATCCACATGCGTAATGGTAAAATTATGTGAAACAATTTACACTGAGATTATAATATTTAGTGAAAAAGCATGGATATGTTTTATTTATATATGTATGTATATGTATATATATACATACATACACATATCAGTTCAGTTCAGTTGCTCAGTTGTGTCTGACTCTTTGCGACCCCATGGACTGCAGTATGTCAGGCTTCCCTATCCCATCACCAACTCCTGAAGATTGCTCAAACTCATGTCCATCCAGACGGTGATGCCATCCAAACATCTCATCCTCTGTCATCCCCTTCTCCTCTTGTCCCTAATCCCTCTCAGCATCAGGGTCTTTTCCAATGAGTCAGTTCTTCAATTAGATGCCCAAAGTACTGAAGTTGCAGTTACAGTATCAATCCTTCCAGTGAATATTCAGGACTGATTACCTTTAGGATGAACTGGTTGGATCTCCTTGCAGACCAAGGGACTCTCAGGAGTCTTCCCCAACTCCACAGTTCAAAACATCAATTCTTTGGCACTCAGCTTTCTTTATAGTCCAACTCTCTCATCCATACATGGCTACTGGGAAAACCATAGCTTTGACTAGACGAAACTTGGTTGGCAAAGTAATGTCTTTGCTTTTTAATATGCTGTCTAGGTTGGTCAAAACTTTCCTTCCAAGGAGTAAGCATCTTTTAATTTTATGGCTGCAAGACACCATCTGCAGTGATTTTGGAGCCCCCTCAAAATATAGTCTCTCACTGTTTCCATTGTTTCCCCATATATTTGCCCTGAAGTGATGAGACCAGATGCCATGATCTTGGTCTTCTGAATGCTGAATTTTAAGCTAACTTTTTCACACTCCTCTTTCACTTTCATCAAGAAACTTTTTAGTTGTTCTTCACTTTCTGCCATAAAGGTGGTGTCATCTGCACATTTCGTTGGTATTTCTCCCAGAAATCTTGATCCAGCTTGTGTTTCATCCAGCCAACCAGGGTTAAAGAAACAGGCTGACAACATACAGCCTTGACATACTCCTTTCCTGATTTGGAACCAGTCTGTTTTTCTATGTCCTGTTCTAACTTACTTCTTGATGTGCATACAGATTTCTCATGAGGTAGGTAAGATTTCTCTGGTATTCCCATCTCTTTTAGAATTTTCCACAGTTTCTTGTGATCCACATTCAAAGGCTTTGGCGGCCAATAAAGCAGAGTAGACATTTTTTTGGAACTCTCTTGCTTTTACCATGATATTCAAATGATATTGGCAATTTGATTTTTGGTTCCTCTGCTTTTTCTAAAACCAAGTGCAGCACTTGAACATCTGGAAGCTCACAGTTCACATACTGTTAAAGCCTGGCTTGGAGAATTTTGAGCATTACCTTACTAGCCTATGCTGCTGCTGCTGCTGCTAAGTCACTTCAGTCGTGTCTGACTCTGTGCGACTCCATAGACAGCAGCCCACCCGGCTCTCCGGTCCCTGGGATTCTCCAGGCAAGAATACTGGAGTGGGTTGCCATTTCCTTCTTCTATGCATGAGCCTATGAGATGAGTGCAATTGTGCAGCAGTTTGAACATTTTTTGGCATTGCCTTTCTTTGGGATTGGAATGAGAACTGACCTTTTCCAGTCCTGTGGCCACTGCTGAGTTTTCTAAATTTGCTGGCATATTGAGTGCAGCACTTTCACAGCATCAGCTTTGAGGATTTGAAAGAGCTCCACTATTTTACATATGCATATTTTACATACACACACATGCACAGATGCACATATATGCGTACACTGCATACATACACACCCGCACAATACCCACTGTGCTTATGTAAAATATTTTGTGAAGTAACAGTGCCTATTTAAGACTACTCTTGCTTTATATGAAGACAGGTTGTGAGTCTTATAAAGTTTCTCAGGAATGTCCTCTTGGGCATTTTGAATTCCCTGGAAACTTATATTTTGTTCATGAAATTAAAGACTACTAATGTCATTAAACTTTCCTAAAAGAGATTAACTATAGGCAAAAGTGAAAGTGTTAGTTGCTCAGTCATGTCTGACTCTTTGCAACCCCATAGACCTGCCAGGCTCCTCTGTCCATGGGACTCTCCAGGCAAGAATACTGGAATGAGTTGCCATTTCTTTCTCCAGGGGATCTACCAGACCCAGGGACTGAACCTGGGTCTCCTGCATTGCAGGCAGATTCTTTACTGTTTGAGCACAAGGGAAGCCCCCACTACAGGTTAACTATACCTTTTTCATGGGAAACATGTGTAAATTCCATCCCCAGATATTTTGTTAAGGAACTTTCCCCCTTTCTGTTTATTAAATTCCTATTTATTTAGGAGATGCTGGTCACTATGATTCAGGTCTCTTAAGATTGCCTGAGAAGAATTCTTTCCCACAACGTCTAATAGTATGTTGCTTGGAGAAAGGGAAGAAAATGGGATTTTTAAAAAAATCAAAACTCCGCAGCAGCAGCAGCAGCAGCATTTCAAATTGCATGAAAAGAAATTTGGCAGCATTTTCAGTTGGTAGAGCAATAGGTCTTTAGCAGCTCCTTCCATTCTCATATTTGCCTCACTAGCCCCTAACAGGAGTTAAGTAGTCTAATACAGGTTCAGGGCTCTAGACCACTAAAACAGGTGATGAGGCTAAGAGGTGAGTTTAGTTTGAGTGTTACATCTAAATACAAAACCTATCTCAGTTTCTTGGAGTCCCTGAAACAGGTCATGGCTCTTCACAAGAAACTGTGGTCAGCTGAGCGGAGTGACTCACCTCTAATTCTGCCTAAAGCCATGGTTTAACGAATGATTAGTGTTTTACATTTTTCAGCATTTTCTAACTTTCCTATAATGAGCATATAATAGGAAAAAATTCTGAGTGTATTCAGAAACATAAAAGTTTCTGAAAGTTGCTAAAGTGAAGTCGCTCATTCGTGTCTGACTCTTTGTGACCCCGAGCCTACCAGGCTCCTCCATCCATGGGATTTTCCAGGCAAGAATACTGGAGTGGGTTGCCATTCCCTCTCCATTCTCAAATAAATCAGTGACATATAGAAATCTATTACTTGGAGGCTCTATATTGAACAATACCAAATCATTCAGCAAATATTTATTACACATCTCATATGTTTTAGACTCTGTTATAAGAGACCTAGAACATTCTTAACTCCAATGATCTTAAAGCCCAGTGAGAAAAGACAAGCATAAGGAAGTATGACAAGGAAATGTTTAGAGGTGATTTGGGCTGTGACAGAAATATGCACAAGAACTAGCAGGGAAATGAAGAAAGGAATGATAACTGACTTGTAGGAAGCAGCCAAGGTTTTCTATAACAAGTGAGCCTTTACAGATTCCTAATAAATTAGAAAGGCTGCTTTACCATGGGGACAAAATTCTGCAAGCATTTAAAGCAAAAAAAAAAAAAGCAATATTTAACATCAACAGATAAAAGAAACACCTTGACATTTCACAAGAACTGTAAATTGGAGGACTTGGCAGAAGCTAGGTCACAAAGGTAAACTAAGAGACAAGAAGATTGTGAGGGTCTTTGCCCACCATGCTTAGGGAGTTTGGACTTTTATTAGATGATAAGAGCCTGAAATGTTGGCAAACCAATTAGGACCCAATCATATGAGTTCTAGTGAGAGGTTGATGGTTTAAAAGTGCTAAAGATGCTATAGGACATTAAAACATCCCAAACACAGGATGAAGGGGAAATTTACAACAAATCCAAGGATTTCTGATTTGCCTGTTAGGTGGATGAAGGTCTATCTGTTAAGAAGAATATATGAATTAGATTAGATTGGATATTAATAATGAGATTAAAAGATTATAAAGAAAAGACAATGAGCTTGGTTTAGACACGTTGAATATAAGCGTGGAGACTGTCAGATATTTAGAATTGTCACTGTTTCCCCATCTATTTGCCATGAAGTGATGGGGCTGGATGCTGTAATATTCATTTTTCTGAATGTTGAGTTTTAAGCCAACTTTTTCACTTTTTTTTTCATTTTCATGAAGAAGCCCTATAGTTCTTTGATTCTGCCATAAGGGTGGTGTCATCTGCATATCTGAGGTTGTTGATATTTTTCCCGGCAATCTTGATTCCAGCTTGTGCTTCCTCCAGCCCAGCATTGTGCATGATGTACTCTGCATAGAAGTTAAATAAGCAGGGTGACATATTTCTCATGATGCAGGTAAGGGGGTCTCATATTCCCATTTCTTTAACTTTCCAGTTTGTTGTGATCCACACAGTCAAAGGCTTTGGCATAGTCAATAAAGCAGAAGTAGATGTTTTTCTGGAACTCTCTTGCTTTTTTGATGATCCAGTGGATGTTGACAATTTGATCTCTGGTCCTTCTGCCTTTTCTAAATCCAGTTTGAACATCTGGAAGCTCACGGTTCATGTACTATTGAAGCCTGGCTTGAAGAATTTTGAACATTAATTTGCTAGTGTGTGAAATGAGTGCAATTGTGTGGTAGTTTTAACATTCTTTGGCATTGCCTTTCTTTGGGATTGGAATGAAAACTGACCTTTTCCAGTCCTGTGGCCACTGTTGCATTTTCCAAATTTGCTGACATATTGAGTGCAGCACTTTCACAGCATCATCTTTTAGGATTTGAAATAGCTCAACTGTGTAAATTACAAATTGAGTAACTTACAAGAAAGCAAATCACGATGCTTACATAAATTATGCAAAAAAACAAATATGCATTTTAGAGACATTTGCAAGCTGTTGGTACTTCTGAAATCTAGAAAATTAATTGCCATTCCCACAGAGGTAAATAATACAAAACAGAGGAGATCGATTTTATTTTTGATATTTTGTCTGTTGATAATTAGGGAGAAATGTGAGATGACAGTTTCTTTTATATTCAAACAGCCTCTCAAATCCTATCTTCTCTTACTACTTTTCCTTCATATACTCATGATTTTTGCTACCACTCTTTCATACATTTTTGTCTGGTCTAGTTGTAGTCCAATTATTTGCCTTCAATAATAACTAACTTCAAGTTATGACCAACCTAGATAGCATATTAAAAAGCTGAGACATTATTTTGCAACAAAGGTCCATCTAGTCAAGGCTATTTTTTTTCCAGTGGTCATGTATGGGTGTGAGAGTTGGACTGTGAAGAAGGCTGAGCGCCGAAGAACTGATGCTTTTGAACTGTGGTGCTGGAGAAGACTCTTGAGAGTCCCTTGGACTACAAGGAGATCCAACCAGTCCATCCTAAAGGAAATCAGTCCTGAATATTCATTGGAAGGACCGATACTGAAGCTGAAACTCCAATACTTTGGCCATCTGATGCAAAGAACTGACTCATTGGAAAAGACCCTGATGCTGGGAAAGATTGATGCCAGGAGGAGAAGGGGATGACAGAGGATGAGATGTTTGGATGGCATCATCGACTCAGGACATGAGTTTGAATAAACTTGTAATTGGTGATGGACAGGGATGCCTGGCGTGCTGCAGTCCCTGGGGATCGTAAAGAGTGGGACACAACTGAGCAACTGAACTAAACTGAACTGAATAATTATATCATGAATGATTTCTACTTATATTCTCTGTAATTCTGGAAATCATGCATTTCTCTTATTACTTCTCATTGCATAGTAATTTAGTATGGGCTAATGCCATATGGTCTGGAATAAAATTACATAATTTCTAGGTATCTTGGTTTTCTCCACCTATAAAAAGTCATAAAATCTCTACCTACTTCAAAAGATGGTAGAAGAATTATTATAAATTTGTTCACAGGAAGTCTTCTACTCAGTAAGAGTGCAATAAGTGTTAGCTAGTGATTATTCTATAACAGATATAAGAGGGATACATTAAGGTTTCAATTAAATGTCTGTCCCCCCTTGAAAATACCACTGCTGCTGCTGCTAAGTCACTTCAGTCGTGTCCGACTCTGTGTGACCCCATAGACGGCAGCCCACAAGGCTTCCCAGTCCCTGGGATTCTCCAGGAAAGAACAATGGAGTGGGTTGCCATTTCCTTCTCCAATGCACGAAAGTGAAAAGTGAAAGTGAAGTTGCTCAGTCGTATCCGATCTTCACGACCCCATGGACTGCAGCCCACAGGCTCCTCTGTCCATTGGATTTTCCAGGCAAGAGTACTGGAGTGGGGTGCCATTGCCTTCTCCTGAAAATACCACTAGGTCAAAGAATTTAGGGAAGAGTTATTGTGACTCTATGTAAAGAGGTTTAGTTTACCAAGCTAACTTGCCTACTTACATCAGGTCATGGAGGATTTCCAAGTGAATTCTTTGTTTGAGGTCATAGGTATTTTGTGCTCAGTCATATCCCATTGTTTGTGACCCCAATAGACTTTAGCCCATCAGGCTCTGCTGTCCATGGAATTTTCCAGGCAAGAATACTGGAATGAGTTGCCATTCCTACTCTAGGGGGTCTTCTCAACCTAGGGATCAAACCCATGTCTCTTGTGTATCCTGGATTGGTGGCAAATTTTTACCAACCAGCACCACCTGAGAAGCCCTTTTTGAGGTCACTGATAAAACATCAACTCTGAAAGATATAAAACGGACAAAATAATGGAAGTAATTAAAAAAAATTTTGTCAGGCAATTTTTAACACAAGTAGAGTGTTTATCATCAGTTAACTACATATTAGTTAAATTGGTTGCTTAGTTCGTTATTAATTTACCCTTGGGAAACTCCTATTATCCCTAAACAGTTAATATTAGCAAGCTCTCCTTTCTTCCGGTTCAACGGAAGGTTGTGCTTTTCTCCCATCTGACTTCTAGTCTTGATGATATCAGTATGGTGAAGGTGAAGGTGAAGTCGCTCAGTCGTGTCCGACTCTTTGCGACCCCGTGGACTGTAACCTACTAGGCTTCTCCATCCATGGGATTCTCCAGGCAAGAATACTGGAGTGGATTGCCATTTCCTTCTCCAGGGGATCTTCCTGACCCAGGGATCGAACCCAGGTCTCCCACATTGGAGGCAGATACTTTAACCTCTGAGCCACCTCATTCTCCAGATGGTAAAGATCTCCATATCTTCTCACTTCCCTACACTGTCTGCACTGAGTAGAGCTGAACTAGCTTGAATTAGTGAAGCTATCCCTTAGGGGCCCTGTCTAAATGCTGGTGATGAACAATGCTGAGTATTGTGGAAGAATACTGTACACTATAGACCTGTGGGTGTGTGTGTGTTAGCCACTCAGTCATGTCCAACACTTTGTGACCCCATGGACTGTAGCCCACCAGTATGCTAATTATCGAAGTGCAGATTTAGAAAGTTTTAATATACTTACAATCTATGCTTATTACACATATATTCTGCATGATTTTATGTGACTCTAATACATTAGTTTGGAAACGTGAGCCTATTTTCATCATAAAAATCTCCCTTTTTAGTTGTATGGCTTACGTTATATGAGTTATTTAGTGTGCACTAATTTAATTAATATTAAAACAAACAGGTTTCTAATCTTCTTTTTTGATCAAGTTTGGATGCATTACAATACTCTTTCAAAATAAGGAGGGTATCTCACACAGAATATAAAATGAAAGACATGAGTCAAATATGACCCCTGCAATCAAGATAAATGAGAACTCTTTATTAGTCAACAACCTAAAAAAAGGAATTTAGAAGCCAGCTTCCCTAGTAGCTCAGCTGATAAAGAATCCATCTGCAATGCAGGGGACCCTCGTCCGATTCCTGGGTCGGAAAGATTTTCTGGAGAAGGGATAGGCTGCCCACTCCAGTATTCTTGAGTTTCCACGGTGGTTCAGCTGGTAAAGAATCTGCCTGCAATATGGGAGGCCTGGTTTCCATCCCTGGGTTGGGAAGATCCCCTGGAGAAGAGAAAGGCTACCCACTCCAGTATTCTTGCCTGGAGAATTCCATGGACTGTGTAGTCCATGGGGTTACAAAGAGTTGGACATGACTGACTTTCACTTTCACCTTTCACACATTGAACATAGAAAGCACAAAAGAGAATGTAATGTGGCCTTATGTACAATGTGAGAGATTGAAAATTTGGCCAGAAACTAGACCTAATACACAATACTATTACTCGAAAAGCAAACTTTGATTTGAAACAAGACATTTATTTCCATTTAAAACAATTATTTTCATCTTTTGAACAAAGACTAAAATAATAGGCAGACATGGCTTCTATTCAAAACTGCCACACAAGCTTTTGTCTTCCTGAATATTACCACACCTAAGATGGGCGACAGGAAAAGATATTTTGAATTGAGAAAGGGTCAATTTCAGTTTGTCTCATTTGAAACTCTATCCCTGCTTATCATAAAATTCAGCTTAGGAGAAATAAAGCCTTATTTAAGGTAAGTTATGGAAATCTCAATAAATAAGGAAATCTTTGGAAAATAAAACATTAAACAAAGAAGGATATCCATGTGAAAAATCAGACAGGCATTGGTAAAAGATGGGATCAAAGATGGAATATTATCAAATGAAAACTCACCTCTCTTTTCCTCTACACACCCTATCTGCTTCTAACCACTCTGCTACCCACACTCAAAATTCAAAGTATCAGATACTTGAGCCAGTTGATTGGCTACATTCAGTTTATACAAACAATTGGCTTTGGGTTTCTCTTTTCTATGTAAAGTTGCAGGTCAAATTGACATAGCTGTATGGCAGACATAATTAAAACCCTCTCCTGTACCATTCATTCCCATGTGTAGCAAAGACTTTCCATTTTGGAGCCTATGCATACTGATGACATTACTATTGAAGTTCAGTTCAGTTCAGTCACTCAGTCATGTCCGATTCTTTGTGATCCCATGAACCACAACATGCCAGGCCTCTCTGTCCATCACCAACTCCTGGATTTCACCCAAATCCATGTCCATTGAGTCGGTGATGCCATCCAACCATCTCATCCTCTGTCACCCCCTTCTCCTCCTGCCCTCAATCTTTCCCAGCATCAGAGTCTTTTCAAAGAAGTCAGCTCTTCGCATCAGGTGGCCAAAGTATTGGAGTTTCAGCAATCAGCATCATTCCTTCCAATGAATATTCAGGACTGATTTCCTTTAGGATGGACTGGTTGGATCTCCTTGTAGTCCAAGGGACTCTCAAGAGTCTTCTCCAATGCCACAGTTCAAAAGCATCAAATCTTCGGCGCTCGGCTTTCTTTATAGTCCAACCCCCATTCCATACATGACCACTGGAAAAACCATAGCCTTGACTAGATGGACCTTTGTTGACAAAGTAACGTCTCTGCTTTTCAATATTCTGTCTAGGTGGGTCATAACTTTCCTTTCAAGGAGGAAGCGTCTTTTAATTTCATGGCTGCAATCACCATCTGCAGTGATTTTGGAGTCCAGGAAAATAAAGTCAGCCACTGTTTCCCCATCTTTTTGCCATGAAGTGATGGGACTGAATGCCATGATCTTAATTTTCTGAATGTTGAGCTTTAAGCCAACTATTGAAGAAAGGATACTAAATAAAGAAAAGATTATTTAGTATATGTGTTGGCAAAATATGATTCTTGGGTCAAACTTAGCCTGTGGTCTGTTTTCATACCATCTACAAGGTAATAATTATTACATTCCAGTATTCTTGTCTGGAGAATCCCCATGGATAGAGGAGCCTGGTGAGCAACAGTCTACGGGGTTGCAAGAGTCAGACACGACGGAGTGATTAAGCACACACAGGAGCCTGGTGGGCTACAGTCCACGGGGTCGCAAAGGGTCGGACATGACTGAGTGACTAAGCATGTGTGTGTGTGTTATACATATATATGTATATATGTACATCATATTTTAATATCATACACACATATATATAATATTTTTAAAGAAATGTTTAAAAGAAGATGTGACAGAGATTACAGACCCTATATGGACCAGAGACTCTATATTTAAATACCTAGCTCTTTACCAAAAGTTTGCCATATCTTGGTCTAAAAGGATACAGCAATAAAGGGTCTTTGATAACTTGGATATTGGTGGTAAGATGTATTAATTATCTTAGTACAGTAGAGTGAGAAATTGTGTAAGAATAATAAAAACACTGAACATTATCATTAATGGTTTTGGTTCAAAGGAAATTGTAATGAATATAGCATTTATAGATAATCTGGCAGAAAAAGGGAGTCAGGCTAAACATTCCACCATCATTACTAGATTATAATAACGGTGATATTCACACAGAGTGCAATACCCACAATCAATGGTGATTTTCACAGATTGCAAGTGAGACAGTTTTATGTTCCAAACTCAACACAAAGATCAGGAGATAGCATTTTTAAAATACAGGAAGAGAAAAGATATCTAACTTTCAAAAGTTTCAATGGCTGCCATTTCTGTTATTCAAATACCTTTAGAGTATTTAATCTTACATTTTAAAATAATTAAAAAAAATAAACACAAGAAATAGTACCAAAGAGATCTTTTCCAAATATATGCCACTCTTTAGAAGTAGCACTGCTAAAAGCTTTTAGGTTATATAACCTTCAACATATTTTCCTACACATTTATTTATTAATGCCAATACACATATAACATTGGTGGTTATTTGCTTATTTTACACAAATGGAAATATATCATATGGATTTTTCGGTACCTTCCTTTCAAAATTGTGTGTGTTAAATGATTCTGAGGTCTTACAGATATTTCCTTGTTACTGTCATGAAAAATTACTTTATTATTTATAATTGCTTCCCTAAATTCTCTGGGTATGTAGCATAATTAATTTCCTCACTTTAAGATAATCCCTCTTTTTCATATTTATGAATAATTCTCTATTTTAATACTATGAATAATGCACTACTCAAAGTATTTTGCCCACGTCTTCTGTACCTTTTTCACTTCCTCCAGTTTACCTCCAGTTCAGTTGTCACTTTCAAATTCCTGTTAGCATATATATTTTATTATTATTTTAAGTACTTTTCCTAAAAGAGCTCTTAGTCTTTAAATAATTGGGTAACTGTAATATTTATATTTTTATAAAGTTGGATTTTAGAAAGAAAGAACCATTTGGCAAATACTGAGTAAAATATATGAATATAGTTAAGAGTATTGATAGGTAAGGATCCAGAATTATCCAAATATGTAATCTTCTGCCTTAGAAAATGGTAAACTCCTTGTAATTAGAACCATGAACTTCCAGATGTTCAAGCTGGATTTAGAAAAGGCAGAGGAACTAGAGATCAAACCACCAATATCAGATGGACAATCAAAAAAGCAAGAGAGTTCAGAAAAACATCTACTTCTGCTTTATTGACTATGCCAAAGCCTTTGGCTCTGTGGATCACAATAAACTGTGGAAAATTCTGAAAAAGATGGGAATACCAGACCACCTGACCTACCTCTTGAGAAACCTATATGCAGGTCAGCAAGCAACAGTTAGAACTGGACATGGAAAAACAGACTGGTTCAGGAGTATGTCAAGGCTGTATATTGTCACCCTGCTTATTTCACTGCTATGCAGAGTACATCATGAGAAATGCTGGACTGGAAGAAATACAAGCTGGAATCAAGATTGCCAGGAGAAATATCAATAACCTCAGATACGCAGATGACACCACCCTTATGGCAGAAAGTGAAGAACTAAAGAGCCTCTTGAAAGTGAAAGAGGAGAGTGAAAAAATTTGCTGAAAGCTCAACATTCAGAAAACTAATATCATGACATTCAGTCCCATCCCTTCATGGCAAATAGATGGAGAAATAGTGGAAACAGTGGCTGATTTTATTTTGGGGGGCTCCAAAATCACTGCAAATGGTGACCACAGCCATGAAATTAAAAGACGCTTACTCCTTGGAAGAAAAGTTATGACCAACCTAGACAGCATATTGAAAAACAGAGATGTTACTTTGTCAACAAAGGTCCGTCTAGTCAAGGCTATAGTTTTTCCTGAATATTCATTGGAAGGACTGATGTTGAACCTGAAACTCCAATACTTTGGGTACCTGACGGGAAGAGCTGACTCCTTTGAAAAGACCCTGATGCTGGGAAAGATTGAGGACAGGAGGAGAAGGGGACAACAGAGGATGGGATGGTTGGATGGCATCACCGACTCAATGGACATGGGTTTGGGTGGACTCCAGGAGTTGGTGATAGACAGGGAGGTCTGGCATGCTACGGTTCATGAGGTCACAAAGAGTCAGACACAACTGAGCGACTGAACTGAACTGAACTGAAAGTCACTTCAGATGGTGACTGCAGCCATGACATTAAAAGATGCTTGCTTCTTGGAAGAAAAGCTATAACCAACCAGACAGCATATCAAGAAACAGAGATGTTACTTTGCCAACAAAGGTCTGTCTAGTCAAAGCTATGATTTTTCCAGTAGTCATGTATGGATGTGAGAGTTGGATGATAAGGAAAGCTGAGCACCAAAGAATTGATGCTTTTGAACTGTGGTGTTGGAGAAGACTCTTGAATGTCCCTTGGACTGCAAGGAGATCAAACCAGTCAATCTGCAAGGAAATCAGTCTTGAATATTCATTGGAAGGACTGATGGTTAGGCTCAAACTCCAATACTTTGGCCACTTGATGTGAAGAACTCACTCATTGGAAAAGAATCTGATGCTGGGAAAGATTGAAGGTGGGAGGAGAAGGGGATGATAAAGGATGAGATGGTTGGATGGCCTCACCGAGCTGGTGATGGACAGGGAAGCCTGGCGTGCTGCAGTCCATGGGGTTGCAGAGTCAGACACAACTGAGTGACAGAACTGAACTGAAATACGGACTGGACAACCTATGACAGAGTCATTTCAGAGGAGAGTAAACCATTCAGTGACTGGTAAGTCTATATCCTAATCCCAAGATATTTAAAAACAAAATTAAGGTTAATTATATACAGTACATGCCTATTTGCATTTTATTTAAATTTACCAATATATGGTAAAATAAAGCCAAGCCTTAAAAAGTGGGCTAAAATCATTGGTCAAGTATGCAATCGACAGTACTTAAATTGACAAATTTAGTAAATCTGCCTACTGTCTTTGTGCTCATAATTAGTAAAGACTGACAATTTCCCAAAAGATCAACTTTTCCATGATTGCATGTAAAGCAGAATTAGATACCAATAGTGCACGTTCATAGCTATTGCTCCAACATGACTAATTATTCATCATTGTTGAAAATGCAGATGCGGAAATGTTTGCTATGATTTATTCCTATCTGCCCTTGGCAAATTATTCTTTCAGTTTTGTATTCTTAAACTATGAGTTCCTTGCTATCAAATAAACAATTATTTCCCCTGAATTCTTTTTGTGCAATAAATATCCTGGTTAGTAATACAGGCTGAACCTCCTACATTTCTTCCTATCACTGTGACATAGCTCAAAGGTAGTCTTATGACTTGGAACAATAGAGAACTGGGTATTAAGCATGCTAGTGAATGGCAGGGTAAACTCAGAAGACAGCAGATTTTACTGTTCCATCCTGTCTTAAAAGGACTCACTATTCCTTCAGTAGGAGCAGTACTCTCTACAAATTTCCTATGGATATTAACTTCGGAAATTGTCCACACAAAATAATATAAGCTCTCCATCCTCTTACAGGGCATCATTACATTTTGCCCTCTGATGATAATCATCATAATTTGAAATGGCTGGTGGCAACTATGTCTTTGACATTTATTATACTATCTTTAGTGGTCTTTTTACCATAGTCATAAGGGATGCTGCTTTGTAACAGCAGTGATATTAATTGTGACTGTTATCTTGCCTCTTACGCAAAATTTTGGGTCAAATGATTGGTATAAGTCTAAATGAGCAGTCAGGGATGAAAAGGACAAAGGAGTAAGAGGAAAATACATGACTAGTTTGAGTCCTGCTGCATACTGAGAGGTAATTTACACAAATCAGCTAGACAAAAACAGATGGGAAGAGGGAGAGAGGGAGAGAATTGACTAATGACACCTGACTGCCAAATGACCCTGTGGGTTTGAATGCTGGCAGGACACCTAAAGCCGTGCCAGCAGCCACTTGGAACTGCCCAGTTCTCACTCACATTTCATTTAACAGGCTAACCTTGGTCTTTCTATTGTTACCATCGCTAGGGAAATTTATACAGTATCGAATCCAGGAAATACACATGCTAACTGGGCTCTCTTCTTTTAGAAGCTATGTGCTACCGAACTGTTAAAGAGTTTACTGTTGGCAGCTTTTATTTCCAACAGGGAAAATTTGTTATGTTTGTTCTTTTAAGAAACTCTTTTATAAACCTATAGTATGTGGCACCATCTGTGGCTTAATAAGACCTATAGAGAAAAAGAAGAAATTATTTATTCTAAGAATATGACTATACCATAAATACTTTGCTCATGGGAAAGTATCTTTGATTCTGACAAGTGAGGAGTTCCTAACACTATATAATGGGCTCATACCTATCTCTCATTCTCTTACTTTTAACTTTTAATCTCTTTTCAACTACAAAATTAATGCTCATGGATGTATATTGAAATACAACCTGGGCTTGGAATCAAGAATGTTAGGTACCTCTATTTGCTATTACTACAAACTAGCTAAGTGAAAAAAAAAAAAAACCCTTAGTTTTAGTTTAAATTGTCCTATATCTTAAAAAGGGAATAATATATTCTCTCTAGTGTTGTTATGAGGGGGCTTCCCTGGTGGCTCAGAGGTTAAAGCATCTGCCTGCAGTGTGGGAGACCCGGGTTCGATCCCTGGGTTGGGAAGATCCTCTGGAGAAGGAAATGGCAACCCACTCCAGTACTCTTGCCTGGAAAATTCCATGGACTGAGGAGCCTGGTGGGCTACAGTCCATGGGGTCGCAAAGAGTCGGACACGACTGAGCGACCTCACCACCAGTGTTGTTATGAAAACCGTAATGAGAAAAAACATGTGTGGGTATAGACAGTATAACATCTAGATTACTAAGCTTACATTATTAGAATTTACTTCCAGTGAAAGTTCAGAAGTTACAAGCCAATTAAAAATTAGTAAAAATGCTTTAAAATCTTTATATGTTAGCCAAGAAGGCTTAGGATATTGATAGTAATTATTACATGTATTTATAAGCAGAATTCATGGATCTTTAAAAATCTATATATATTCTTGAAGAACATTATCCCTCATTTTTTGTCTTTAAGGGACAGTATGATAAAAACAAACATTCAAACATTAAGTAACAGTAAGATTCAAACTCAACTTTCAAAACACTAAGATCATGGCATCTGGTCCCATCATTTCATGGCAAATAGAAGGGGGAAAAGATGAAACAGTTACAGATTTCTTTTTCACGGACTCCAAAATCACTGGGGACAGGGACTGCAACCATGAAATTTAAAGGTGCTTGCTCCTGGGAAGGAAAGTATGCAAACATACACAGCATATTAAAAAGCAGAGACAACACTTTGCTGATAGAGGCCCACATAGTCAAAGGCTCTGGCTTTTCCAACAGTCATGTATGGATGTGAAAGTTGGACCATAAAGAAGGCTGAGCACAGAATAGACGCTTTTGAATTGTGGTGTTGGAGAAACTCTAGAGGCCCTTGGACTGAGAAGATCAAATCAATCCATCCTATAGGAAATAAACCCTGAATATCACTGGATGGACTGATGCTGAAGCTGAAGCTTCAATACTTTGGCCACCTGGTGAGCAAAGCTGACTCACTGGAAAAGACCCTGATGCTGGGAAAGACTGAGGGCAAGAGGAGAAGGGGCATCAGAGGATGAGATAGATAGATAGCATCACTGACTCAATTGGCATGAGTTTGAACAGACTCTGGGAGATAGTGAAGGATGGGAAAACCTGGTGTGTCCATGGCGTTGCAGGGAGTCGGACATGACTTAGTAATTGAACAAAAACAACAAAGATTATTTTGGAAGTGTGAATTGGTAATACAGACTGAGGTCTAGGGCACATTTCATATTTCTAAACTATACAATGTTAAATGATCAGTACTATTGCCATTTGAAAAGTGATTCTCCTCTCCTGCTCCCTTCTGGTCCAAGTATCCTGGACAAGAAAGTAAAATGAATACAAAGGAAAATGAGCCACATTCTATAACTTTAAAAATTTCAAGCTGAAACAAAATTTTTTAGGAATCAATTTGCTCAACTTGATAATGAAATTACTCCTTCTTTCATATCCCTCCATCATTTCTCATGTCTGAATCTAAAATGGACTCTAACTTTATTACAGTGTATTTAGCTAAAAGTGATGGATAGAAGCAACTGGGTATGGAACAACCCAAGATTCTGAATGCTGAAGTCCCTTGGAATCAGGCAGTGTACTTTTCACATGCTGGCACTTGAAAGTGGAGAAGGAAATGGCAACCCACTCCAGTGTTCTTGCCTGAAGAATCCCAGGGATGGGGGAGCCTGGTGGGCTGCGTCTATGGGGTCTCACAGAGTCAGACACGACTGAAGCAACTTAGCAGCAGCAGCTGGAAAAGAGGCAGATCCTCAGACAGAACAAAATTCCAGCTTTGGAAAAGTCTCAGTCCCTTGGCCCTAGAGTTCAGAGATACAAGAAAGAATGCTTGGATAGTGTGGGAAGAGAGTAAGTAGCAGGAACAGCTAGACTGAGAGTCTAGAAGAAAAGGGAGAAAAACATGATCAATGAAGATGGTCATAGAATTCATAAAATTAAGGAAGAAGCAGGAGAAAAGGAAATCACAGAGAACCCATCAAAGAATGGTAGAAATGAAGAACTAAATTGCTGACATGTCCTCATAATATGACTTTGGCCTGCACCTCACTCTGAATTCTTAGGACTCAAGATAGGTCCCTGAAAAGTCAACCAACCCTAATTAGGCTTATATTGCAACATAACACCACTCACCTCCTCTGGCTTCCTCGATGGCTCAGCAGGTAAAGAATCTACCTGCCAATGCAGGAGGTGCAGGTTTGATTCCTGGGTGGGGAAGATCCCCTGGAGGAGGAAATGGCAACCCCCTCCAGTATTCTTGCCTGGAGAATCCCATGGAAAAAGGAGCCTGGCGGGCTATGGCCCGTCGGGTTGCAGAGAGTCAGAAATGACTGAAGTGAATGAGCACACACACACATCTCTTTCCACATTATCCCAACCAAATAAAGCAGAGCAGAAAGATGTCTTGTTACGACAGTTTTACTATTAAAGACAAAATAATTTTTATTCCTTGATTTTACCAATACTAATTTCATGGAATTATGAAGATAAATTACTGTAAAATATGGCAACCCACTCTAGTGTTCTTGCCTGGAGAATCCCAGGGACGGGGGAGCCTGGTGGGCTGCTGTCTATGGGGTCGCACAGAGTTGGACACGACTGAAGTGACTTAGCAGCAGCAGCAGCAGCATATACCAATAAAATACGAGTGAAGCTATTTCTTTAACTTTTTAAAAGTATACTGAAAATTAGTGTAAAAATTAAGTTAAAGATACACAAATTTTCCTAATGGTTTTCTATCACCTCTATAGGTGAGCCTGACATTCTCAAGGATTCTACCATTTTCTCAATTAGTCCAATGGTAAAGGCATTGTATATTTTCCATCGACTACAATGGTTTATGCTGATGATTATAAGCAGAACAAATAATACATTATTTCTTCAAAATATCAAGCTCAATTTGTTTTTGGAAATATCTTTAATGAGTTGAAATTTCTCACAGACTAAAAAAGATTTTATTTAAAAAAAAATAAGAGGAAGGGTATTTTAAAAGCATGTAATTTTGCAGTGTGATAGGTAGAAACACAAGATGATTTGGGAAGCATTTCTCAGAAGGACAAAATTTTATATTGTCAACTTTAGTAAATCAGGCACCTCATTTTAAAAAACATTCTCCTTCAATAGGAAGGCTTTAGATTTATAAGTATTTTTATGGTATCACAACTTTTATTCAGAAAAAAAGAGAATAACAATATGTTATTGCAATATGTTGCAATATAAGCCTAATTAGAGTTGGTTGACTTTCCAGGGACCTATCTTGAGTCCTAAAAATTCAGAGTGAGGTGCAGGCCAAAGTCATATTATGAGGACATGTCAGCAATTTAGTTCTTTCATGGTTAAAGAAAGTATGCTTCCTTAAAGTACTTTCTTGGACAGTAAGATAAATGTAGCTTCTAAATATAACACTAAAGTCCAACTCAACATTAAAAATACTTTAGTGAATTTAAAATTTATATCTGTACCACATAAATATTATGCTGAATTTGAGCTACAGGCCTTAATAAAAATAATGAAACAGATGAAAAAGTTGATGTTCATTTAGCATTTTACTGTGTAAAGTTATTCAAAGGCAACTTCTGTATAAATTTCCCGTAATGTTTTTCTCCCATCACTGTGAAAGACTTTTTTTTTTAATCTTCTTTACAATGTGAGATTTTACAAGTGCATTTATATTACAAAATTATCATCACCTTTCAAAATACAATTTGAGAAGTTTAAATAAAAAAAAGACTCTGTATAACAGATATAAATTTGGGCAGACATAGAAATATCCAATAACAGGTACCCATATTGGTTTCTTCCCTATTGTTCGCGATACCAAAAATGTTGTAGTTCAGTTGCTCAGTGAACTGCAGCACATCAAGCCTGCCTGTCCCTCATTATCTCCCATGGTTTGCCCAAGTTCATGTCCATTGAGTCAGTGATGCTATCCAACCATCTCAACCCTATGAACAGTATAAAAAGGCAAAGAGATACCAAAATAAATAACTACAAACTTTCTGTCATTTAGTATTCTCTAAGAAAACATAGTCAGATAATAGAATCTTGAAATCTTGAGCGTAATCTACTACTCACTTTCTCCCATTATAGGCATTCCTTTCACAGCACCTCAGGCAGGAGTAAACCTAGACTTTATCTGCATAGTTCTATTAATGGAGAAATAATAACTTTATGAAACATACCATTCTATTTTTATATAAATACAGATGTTGAATGTATCTTCCTTATATGGTAAAGACTCAAATCTGCCTTCTTGCAATTTCCACACTTGGTCTTTTTTCTACCAAACTATTTGGTAACAATAATTATAACTTTTTCCAAGGTATAACTTTTGAGATTTTAAAGACAATTATCAGATCTCTTACTGGGGTCTCTTTCCTAGACATAAAATTCTCCAGATGTTTCTCATACAGTGATTCTCTGACCATTACTAGTCTAGCTTCTCTTCTATCAATTTCATTATATGTAAAAGTGACCCAGAAAGAAGTATAATATTCTTTATACAATCTGTACAGTATCAATACACCTTATTCTAGACACTTATATTTGTTAAGGAAGGTCAAGTGTAAAATAGTGTGTTAGAGTACCACAACAAGGAATTCCTATCAAAAGATTCTTTGCCTGGGTTCTTAGAACTTATGGCATGCATGCATGTAATATCTAGGGAGTCTGTGATCCCCCTGTATTTATATAAATATGTGTATGCTGTAGGGCAGAAAGTATATAACTTCCATTGGATTATTTAATGGTTCATGACTTCTGTGCACTTCAGAAGGACAGTCTCTTTAATATGTATTACCATTTAATCAGTTTTCCCCATACACTGACTGCATAAAACAAAGCAGTAAAAGAATTTGAATTTTACACATATTTCATTCAGTTGAGTCGCTCAGTCATGTCCAACTCTTTGCAACCCCATGAGTCGCAGCATGCCAGGCCTCCCTGTCCATCACTAACTCCTGGAGTTCACTCAAAACTCACGTCCATCGAGTCAGTGATGCCATCCAGCCATCTCATCCTCTGTCATCCCCTTTTCCTCCTGCCCCCAATTCCTCCCAGCATCAGAGTCTTTTCCAATGAGTCAACTCTTTGCATGAGGTGGCCAAAGTACTGGAGCTTCAGCTTTAGCATCATTCCCTCCAAAGAACACCCAGGGATGATCTCCTTCAGAATGGACTGGTTGGATAGCCTCGCAGTTCAAGGGGCTTTCAGGAGTTTTCTCCAACACCACAGTTCAAAAGCATCAATTCTTCGTCGCTCAGCTTTCTTCACAATCCAACTCTCACATCCATACGTGACCACTGGAAAAACCATAGCCTTGACTAGATTGACTTTTGTTGGCAAAGTAATGTCTTTGCTTTTGAATATGCCATCTAGGTTGTTCATAACTTTTCTTCCAAGGAATAAGTGTCTTTTAATTTCATGGCTGCAGTCACCATCTGCAGTGATTTTGGAGCCCAAGAAAATAAAGTCTGACATTGTTTCCACTGTTTTCCCATCTATTTCTCATGAAGTGATGGGACCAAATGCCATGATTTTTGTTTTCTGAATGTTGAGCTTTAAGCCAACATTTTCACTCTCCTCTTTCACTTTATTGCAGTGTTAACTCCAGATACATGCAACATTTGATTTTGTCATTTTAAAGAAACTATTAATTCCTGACAGCTTTATCTAAGTTAAAGCATAACACATCTTCATTCATGCAATCAATAAAACATATGACCTAATAGGGCCAAGAATACTCTCCAAAATACTTCTAGAATCACCCAATTGGTATTGGTATATTAATCCAAGCTGTTTGGTAAGATTATTTCTACAAAACCAGCACTGAACAATTTTAATTTTCCCTTAATGTTTCAAGGCCTCATCATTATGAAAAATTTACAAATGCCTTGCAAAAATGTACATATATTGTCTAGCCCATCCATCTAATGAACTTATGAATTTGATTTGTTTTAAATTGAGTACATCTGTGTCTCTGTGGAATCCTTCCTTTTCTAAGAATTCAAAATGATTTCTTTATACCTAGTGATTCAGATACAGTTTTCTATAGTTTACATTTTGAAATAAACAAGCAAACAAACAAATATAATATATACACTGTATTTTCTGGTCCCCTCATGCTTTCTGAAATGCTTCAGGAATTCTAATTAAGTTCCCAGGAACAAACTACACATGCTTGGAATATAATTCATTTGAAGTCATTTAAAAGACTTAGTCAATTTATCTTTCCCTCTGTCTGATGTTTTGTTGTTGTTGTTTTGCAGTCACTAAGTCATATCCGACTCTTTGTGACCCCGTGGACTATAGCCCGTCAGGCTCCTCTGTCCATAGATTTTCTAGACAAAAATACTGGAGTGGGTTGCCATTTCCTTCTCCAGGGGATCTTCCCAGATCAGGGATTGAATCTGTGTCTCCTGAATTGGCAGGCAGATTCTTTACCACTGAGCTACCAGGAAAGCCTCATCTGATATTTTAGTACCGTATTAATATGCCTCTTCCAACCTCACTAGTGTCAAGAAGATTCTTACTAAGACAGAAGGTAGAAATGAGTGTTTTTTTTTAAATGTGGTTGTTTTCCTTTTTTCTGGTTTGGTTTGATGTTTTCTTTATCATGACTTAAAGTTCCCAAGCAGTGGAACAATTCTTTCTTATGCTGAAAACTTAAATTTTTGAAATCCATTCCACTGCTAATTGTACTTTACATAGCCTTAACCCATTCTGTACCATAGCTTTTGTGATGTTATTTTCAAGTTTGTGCCAGACTTCTTCACCTATCCTTCACCTGTTTTTTGTGTACATCCTTGATATATATAAGACGTGCAAATGCCTATTAAATCTCAGTCTAGTGATTCTTGGTAATATTGCTGATACCAAATTTATTGCCTTGTGAAAATAATTCAAGCCTGTTTTGCTTATTATTCATTCTCTAAGTATTATTGAGAGTTCCATGGACTGCAAGGAGATCCAACCAGTCCATTCTAAAGGAGATCAGTCCTGGGTATTCTTTGGAAGGACTGATGCTAAAGCTGAAACTCCAATACTTTGGCCATCTGATGAGAAGAGTTGACTAATTGGAAAATACTCTGATGCTAGGAGGGATTGGGGGCAGAAGGAGAAGGAGATGACAAGGGATGAGATGGCTGGATGGGATCACCAACTCAATGGACATGAGTTTGAGTGAATTCTCGGACTTGGTGATGGACAGGGAGGCCTGGCGTGCTGCAATTCATGGGGTCGCAAAGAGTCGGACACGACTGGGCCACTGAACTGAACTGAACTGAAGTATTATTATAAAGAAACCTTCACTCATAAACTTTGGTCACACCCACCTGCTAATATATCTGTTTATGTAAAAAATATGTATATATGTATATTTGTTTTTTTAACATATATTCAACATATACTTATTTTGAGCATTCACTCTGCAGTAAAACATTGCGCTAACTGGTAGAAACACAAACACAAAGAATACGTAGTATCTACCCCTTAAGAATCACAATCTAGTAGAGGAGAGAAATTTGTACAAATAATTACAAATCAATGGCATATATTAAAAAATGGAATATAATTAAACTTAAAGCTTTTGTACAGTAAAGAACTTGGGCAAACTCTAGGAGACGGTGAAGGACAGGGAAACGTGGCATGCTGCAGTCCATGGGGTCAAAAAGAGCTGGACAACAAGAGTTGTTGCCAACTAAACAACAGGAAAGGAAACCATAAATGCGATGAAAAGACAACCTTCAGAATGAAAGAAAATATTTGCAAATGAAGCAATGGACAAAGGATTAGTCTCCAAAATATGCCAACAACCATGCAGCTCAATACCAAAAGAAACAAACAATCCAATCAAAAAGTGGGTGAAAGTGTGACAAATTGGGAGATTAGGATTGACATATATACATAAATCTTTGTAAAATAGATAGCTTTGTAAAATAGGAACCTTAGCTAGGTGCTCTCCGATGGTCTAGATAGGTGGGATAGGGGAGTATAGGAGGGATGTATGAGAGAGGGGGGATATATATCCCTATATAGCTGCTTCACCTCATTGTATAGCAGAAACTATTATAGCACAATATCACAAATCTATTATACTCCAATTTAAAAAGAGATTTTTTTAAGTCCTAAAACTGCATCCAAGAGGCAGCAAACATTGATGGGAACAGAGCAAAAACTGGATCATGTTTAAGGAGAAGATGGAATTTGAGTTGAAACCTGAATAGAGACACTAGAGAATGATCTTTTTTTCCGCACAAAAGATATTAAGCAAAGGGAATTGCAAAATGTCGTACTGATGAATGTTTCAGAGAGGTTAAGACAAGAACTGGAAAATTATCTTTGTCTTGGTCACTGATTATTTCTAAGACAGCAGTTTCACTGCCTGGGTAGATAAATAAAAAAAGGACTTAAAATCTGTTTGTGTTTGTTTTCTCATTTTGAGAAATTGGATATAATTAGTGTTATAGCATACAATGCTACTAGTGTTATAATGTGGTAAGTTAGTATAGTTAATTTTGAATCCTGAACAAGGTCAGCAGAGAATGATTATTGTTTTTTCCTCCCAAAAGATAAGCAATTCTTTTATGGTTATTCTTCTAAATCCATAAATGGTAGATTATACAAACACAGACACACAAACACGTACTATTTGTTTCTGGATGAAGAGGTCAATTATCTCCTTTTTTGTGAATATGTATATGCTTACGTGCTTACCTCAGCCACGTCTGACTTTTTGCAACCCCATGGACTGTAGTCCACCAGGGGTGGGATTTCTCTGGCAAGAATGGAGTGGGTTGCCATTCCCTTCTCCAGGGGATTTTCCTGACCCAGGAATTAAACCGCATCTCTTGTGTCTCCTGCATTGCACATGGATTCTCTACTGTCTGAGTCACCAGGGAAGTCCTGTGATTATGTATAAATATCTGTTACACTTGCCCTTCCCTCTTTTGAGGGGAATGGTGGGTGCAGGGTGATATTCCTCTATTTCTTTAAAGCTTTCTCAGTCAAATATAGAAATCACTAGTCAAATGTATTTTGCTAAGATCTCAGGAGATGTATGCTATTTCTTTACCAAGAGCTCAGGGTTTTGATAAGCCATGGAATTTTTAAAAAAGAAATAAAATTCCACTCTTGGATTCCATCTATATAGTTTATTGTTCACTTTCAAGGTCCTTCTTTCTTTTCAAAATAAGAAGAAGAAATCAAGCTGTGCCTTGTTTCTCCACAGACTATATATTAGTTTCTTATTCAAGACTTCAGAGGCCAAATCTTGGAGATATAGCTCTGTCATTATAATGGTAGTATTCATTTCACCATGATTTGTGATTAAATTAGGTTGGTTTGTCTAGTCTTGTCTTACATACCCAGACAAAGAGCCTGCTACTGAATATTCTAGTCAGATCATATAGCTGTCTTCTTTTTCCTTAACAAGGATTAACTAAGTACCAAAGTTCAATCTCAGGGAAGATGTCTTTGTAATTGGTTGTGTGAATGTTCTTCATCAGGCCTTTATCCAATGGGATAAGTGCAGATGCTTATAGCTGTTGTAATTTTCATTGATATATATTTTCCTCTTTTTCTTCTTGATGCTCATTTATTTCTGCTTGTTTTCATTTTATCACTATTATCATTGTGAAATTTGATAAGTTCTTACTTTGGATGAGGCATGATTAAACTCTTAACAATCCAGCAGGTATTATACTAAACTAGATCCTTTACATATGTTAACCAAAATGTGAGTTATATTAAGGCTCACAACTCTACCAGGTAAGCACTTCTGTTATCACCATTTTACAAATGAAGAGTCTAAGTCTTAGAAGGATTAATTGAGCCAAAACCAAGATGTGATACATGGTGAAGGGGTTTCTATATTTATTAAATTGATACTGATCTTATTACCTAGATGCTTTTGATTTTCAGTATTTCTTCTTGGATCTATTACTTTCCTTCTACCTAGGAACTTTTATCCTCTTTAATAAACTGGAGCATAGAAAGCATTCCTCAAGTCCTTCATTCTCACCCCAGAAGGGAGATCATGTTACATTTATAGCATACATAATTGGTGAGTGCCTTAGGCAGAAAGATAAACATAGCACATGGCCTGCAGGTTGCTAGAATAGTTCCATCAGTGCTGGACTGTTTGGGCATCAGATTGAAGCAGCCTTTGGTGGCTTCCCCTAAATAGTCTTTCTCTATAACAGTCCAGGAAAACCACCTTTTTCCTGGGGGCTGCTGGCTGTTGACACTGTAGAATGGAAGAGAAGAATCCTGACTTCATCCCCATCTTTCCATTCTTCTCTCCTTCCTTTGTTAGTCTGACTGCAGCCCCTGTAACAGTGATCCATAGAACTTGTGGAAACTCTTTTCTATGGCACCGCCGTGCTTCTGTGTCTTTGGGAACAAATGCTAGCTAGAACTTCTGTGCTATTCAAGTGACCAGTCTATCTAGTAAACAAGCTCTGAATTAGAAGCCTCAAATGAAGAGAGACAGAGATAGACAGAACTAAAGAAGCATTTTTACTAAAGATCATGACCAAATAAATTTTGTTAGTTTTCTAATTCAGAAGCCTGCTAAACTCTGAAAATTAGACATAGGCTAGTATATCTGCCATTTATTTTAGGTATGGTAATTTACAAAGCATATTACCAAACATAATCATTCATCCATCATCCAGTAATTATAGGAGCCCTCTTGCTCGCCTGCTTTTAATGCCCATAGATATTGCTTTTGTTGAGAACATCATTTATCTGTCATACAAACTGTTAAACAGCCTCCTAAGGGTTCTTCCTGCCTCCCTATATTGTATTCAGATGTTTACAATTTGGGCTTCCAGCTAAAAAGAAACCAGTAAAAAATCTTAAGTGTCCGTATCTCCTGGGGACTCCCTTCTAACACGTGTGTATATTTGATTAACATCTTTAACTTGCTTTTGAAATTTTACTTTATAAAGAATTTAAATTCAGCTCCTAGGCCTGTCAGTGAAATACATATGAATTTACTTTGTTATGACCAGTATAAGAAGTCTTGTCATTTCACATCTTCTCCTCTATCCTGCAGGCCACGTTCATGTAAAGATACATATAAACCTTATTAGACTACCATCTGTTATGTGTATAAATTAGTGAAAATATGAACCAATTAGAGGTTGTCTTGAAAGTCGGTATCTTAAACCTTATTCCACCTACTTTAGGGACTTGGGAATATTATTGGATGGCTTTGCTTAAGCGTGGCCAATGTAGTAAAATTTCTTCTGTCTAGTTTTCTCTCCAATACACTGAAACACAGATTCCCCTTTACATATACAGGAATGCAAGTGCTTTAGAATTATCCATGACTAGAACTCTATCAGGAGTGACTTCTCTAAATCTTGAATTAACAATTCTTAAAGGATATAAAGTGTAACTAATTTACCCACCTTATCTGATACAAAGTATAGGTTTTAAAATTCATTCAGACCTAACAGGGAAGAGTTTGTCCAGGTAGTATTTTCCTGTTAAACACATCTTATTTGTAGAGAGGTATAAGAGTAAGCTGGGAGAATAAAAAATCCATATTTTTCCTGTCTGTGTTATATGTGTTTTGGGGATAGAAAAATTTAGAACTTCCAATGTAGTAATTTCTGTTGACAAGAAATTCAATTAAGTTGCAGTGGGGGTTGTTTTGCTGATAAAATTCCTGATTTTAGTAGTTCATCTGATATTTTAACAGTCTATAAACTGTTTATCAGCCTTGCTTAGACTCACCAGTAGGGAGAACACAACAAAACAAAACACAGGACACTATCTCAGATGGCAGCAACATCCATAGCTCTGAGAATATTATTTCTGTAGGTTGCATGTTCAGTCTATATTGTAATTCTCCCTTGCCTACCATCCAATTTCTTTTAGACCCATATGGTGCCATTTCTTGAAAGCTTATTGTAGTAATGTTAAAAATTTCTATCTAAATAGTAAATTAGCCCCCCAAATCATAAGGAAATAAGTCCGTGTGGGCTCACAAAATTTCCCCTTCAGGCCTTGAGATCCTACTTATCTATTTTTTTGTTTCTTATGAGAAATAAATTACTTTTAGTGTTACATTTTATAAAGGACTTAAAATGAGTGGGTGCGCCCTAAAATGTTTGACACTTGTGGCATTTTAAAAAACAATCATGAATTGAAAAATCTCAATATTTGAGTGATGATAAAAATTGCTTTGGGCTGAAATTCTGTATTTTGTATCAGAGTCCCCAGGAAAATTTTACAGCTAAGTAATAAACCTGGAAAATATGGGTTTATAATGGAAATGTTGACAGACTCTAGCTAGTGCTACTGTAATATCTTGAATCTGATTTAAAAGAAGTTTTCAATAATGTTTTTTCCAAGCCAAGCTTTTGGGGAATGAAAGTTAAAGAAAAAAAAGTTTTCTGCTACCACAGTGATTGATGGAAATATGAGAAATCTGTGGCCAGATAGATACCTTGGGGCACCCATGAATAAGATCAAAAGCATGGAGAGATTATTGTCCTATAAGAAGCCCCCTGTTAAAGTCTTACTGCATAGAGACATTTTGATAAAGTGATAGTTTGTCAGTGCCATATGCATTATACTGGTATCTTTTCAGATAAAGGTAATAATGAAATGGACTGTCATTCCACTTAATCAGGTTTAATTTTTAAAAAATATTACAGGACCATAATAACATGAGTAGCTATGACTAACATTGTGATCCTAGGAGAAATCAAGTCATTATATGGATATACATAGTATGTTCTCTCTCCCACAAAATTATGTAAAAAGTTACCTGGATTAAACACTTTTATATGTTAAATTTTACAGATTATGACAGGAAATAAGAAATATTGAGTTGGCCAAGAAGCTCTTCCGTGTTTTGCTGTAAGATGCTATGGAAAAGCCCAAATGAACTTCTTGGCCAGTCCAACAATCCTTCAGTTATCTAGTTAAGATGCAGAACTAGTTAGGCAGGAGTGCGATCAATCTGAGTTCACTGTCTTGTCCTGTGCCAAGATCATATAATATGATCTGAGGTCGCATGAGGAAATGCTTAAATATACTTGTACCACTATCATCTGTTCATGCATATTAGTTTTGTGACCTAATATAAGATATATAACTTCTGTGAGTCTCTGGGTTTTCATTTAAAATGGGAATTATGTGAGTAATAACAATGTGAGTGATGATAGCTAATGTTATTGAGCATGAGGATGTACCACGTACTGTGCAAGATAGTTTATAAATATTAAGTCATTTAAACATACAACTGTATCTAGCCCATAGTTTATTGTGAGATTATAGGCTGGATAAACAACAAAGTCCTATGGTATAACACAAGGAACTATACTCAGTATCCTGTGATAAACTGTAAGGGAAAGCAATATGAAACATAATGTAGATATATGTAAGTGAATTAGTTTGTTGCACAGTACAAGTTAACACAATATTATAAATCAACTGTACTTCAATAAGAGCTTCCCTGGTGGCTCAGTTGGTAAAGAATCTGCCTACTGTATGGGAGACCTAGGTTAGATCCCTGAGTTGGGAAGATCCACTGGAGAAGGGAAAGAATTATTATTCAAGCACTCTGGCTTGGAGAATTTCTTGCCATGGGGTCGCAAAGAGTCGGACATGACTGACTTTCACTTTCACATACTTCAATAAAATAAATTTTAAAGAAGAGATATTTCATGTAAAGTCCTTAGCCCAATATTAAGCCATAGCCTCAGTGCAAGTGTTAGCTGATTTTGCTACCAGATTCATCTTGCTTCATGAACACTTAGGTTAAAGAGACACAAGGACCAGTACATTCCATTATTCTTTCTGCCGTGCCTAGTATGGTTGATCTATTTGAAACAAGGACAAGACAACATGTTCCACAAAAGCTCTGAACAGAACCAATCATGAGTGATTGTATACTCCCAGGGACTGGGAAGAAACTATGAAATTTCTTAGTCTCACCATGAAACACCACCTGTACACTCTTGGTTTAGGGAACGCCAGACATTTTTTCCAGTCAGTAGCAGAAACTGAGTCATGTCAGTATGTATTCTGACTTGATGTGTCAAAGCTTTAAAGAAATAGCCATCTAAACACCTTCAAGCAAAATATAAACAACTAGACTGAAACTTCTTTTGAAAAAAAAATATACATATATATTTCACAAATTGAGTACCAGCACACAGATTAAGAACAATATTGATCTCATAAAAAACACTCGAACCCATATTAGCTATATTTTTATGAAATTCTTCAATTTTATATAGAAATTAACTTAAGGGTATTCTTTTATTTAGCACTTATGCATTCTTGTGAAAGTTTTATAAATTCTGTATCAATTTAGCAGAATAACTTATAATTCTTAGTACATACCAGACAGAAAACGAAAATTCAAGGGAATCATTCATTTTGTCTTAAAATATAATATTTTTAATTTTAAAGCTCATTATAATCTCACATTTAATCTACAAGGGACTTCATAACAAAATCCTTGGTTTAAACCTCATACTACAGTTTCTATTAGAGTAGTCCCATTAGTAAACTGTATTCATGCTAATGTGCTGGCTTGGGGTGATGATCACCCAAGTCCCTAGTTCTGGTCCTCGCCAGTGAAAGTGCACTAGGAGTGGGTGATGCAGTATCATAATTATACAGCCAGCCTCGTCAAGGCATAGAGCATTGGGATAGCAGAATCCTGAAGCTGAAAATGTGGCTAGCTGATAGATGACTGCCATTAAGCTCATCCTTTGTTCATTTTGTGATGGTGTAGATACCGAGGATAGGAAACAGATTCTTAATGAAGGATAAAATCTTTGACCCGTCGCCACTCTTCATGGGCTCATAACCACTCAGCTCCCCTGTCTTTCCACAGCTATACATATATTCTGTTCAACTCTCACCTTAGCCTGATGAAAAATAATAAATATCTCCAACAAGCTCCTTTTCATCAATCAAATTTAGACAATGAAAAATAAAGTTTGTGTAAATACTGTTTGGCCTAATATTTCTAATCATGACAATAAATGACTCTCCTCATCTTGTGCTCCTTCCCATATATAATTGAATAGTGTGAAATTTTGGCTACATAAATTCATCTTACTAATATATTTATATTCAAGATATAGATGAAAGCATGTATGTATATGCATATATTTATATTTGTAAGCATACAAGCATACATACATATCATACAAGCTAAGTACACTTTATCACATATGGTACTAAATATAATTATTCTAAATTTTTGAACATTTTCAGAAGGTAGAAGATTGAGCATAAAGCTTTTACTGCTTTTTCTCACTCACTTTCAGTCTGTCTTCATTATTAACCTAATTTTCCTCCCTTCTGGCTTCATGCCCTTCTGGGTTTGATTGTGCTATCTCTCTTCTGCAGCCAGTGACCTGCTAAACTACTTTCCTATGGTAATTAGAAGGCACAGAAGTAGGAGTGTAGATGTTCCCACTAAGTAACTGTGAGAGGATCTAATACTACATTTTGACTGCCGCATCCCCCTTAGCCCACATAACTACACAGTTATGCAGTTGGAGAGAAACTTGGTTTCTCTTCTCCATAGTCACTGTTGAGAATATTTTTTTGTGCAAATCTATAGAGGACATCTTTTGAAGTATGACTTCTCCAAATTACTAACTCTAGAATGAAGCAGTATTGTATATATTTATATATATATGTGTGTGTGTGTATATCTCACCATGGCTTCTCTGTTTGCTCAATGGTAAAGAATCCAGCTGTCAGTGCAGGAGATGTGCTTCTACCCCTGGGTCAAGAAGATCCTCGGGAGAAGGAAATGGCACTTCACTCCAGTATTCTTACCTGGGAAATTCCATGGACAGAGGAGCTTGGCTGGCTACAGTCCGTGGGGTTGGAAATGAGTTGGACATAACTTAGCAACTAGATAACAATAAAATATATCACTGTATTAATAGCTAATATCATGTGGAAAACATAGTAAAAAAAAATGTTTTAAAAATAAGTCATGTGGAGGGAGGTCCCAGAGGGAGGGTATATATGTATCCATATGACTGATTCACTTAATTGTACAGCAGAAACGAATACAACATTGTAAAGCAATTATATTCCAATAAAAATGTCATTATTACAAATATAGATCATGGCAAGACTTAAGAACAATTAAAAACAAAGAAGTAGGAGGCTTTAAGGGGATGACAAGAGGTCATGAAATACTTCTATACCTTGATGTGGTGGTAGTTATATAAATCAACACATGAGATGGAATTGCATAGAACTATACACAGTTCAGTTCACTTCAGTCGCTCAGTCGTGTCCGACTCTTTGCGACCCTATGAATTGCAGCAGGCTAGGCCTCCCTGTCCATCACCAACTCCTGGAGTTCACTCAGATTCACGTCCATTGAGTCCATGATGCCATCCAGCCATCTCATCCTCGGTCATCCCCTTCTCCTCCTGCCCCCAATTCCTCCCAGCATCAGGGTCTTTTCCAATGAATCAACTCTTCGCATGAGATGGCCAAAGTACTGGAGCTTCAGCTTTAGCATCATTCCTTCCAAAGAAATCCCAGGGTTGATCTCCTTCAGAATGGATTGGTTAGATCTCCTTGCAGTCCAAGGGACTCTCAAGAGTCTTCTCCAACACCACAGTTCAAAAGCATCAATTATTTGGCGCTCAGCCTTCTTCACAGTCCAACTCTCACATCCATACATGACCACTGGAAAAACCACAGCCTTGACTAGACGGGCCTTAGTCGGCAAAGTAATGTCTCTGCTTTTGAATATACTACCTAGGTTGGTCATAACTTTTCTTCCAAGGAGTAAGCATCTTTTAATTTCATGGCTGCAGTCACCATCTGCAGTGCTTTTGGAGCCCAAAAAAAAATAAAGTCTGACACTATTTCTACTGTTTCCCCTTCTATTTCCCATGAAGTGATGGGGCCAGATGCCATGATCTTCGTTTTCTGAATGTTGAGCTTTAAGCCAAGTTTTTCACTCTCCTCTTTCACTTTGAACAAGAGGCTTTTTAGCTCCTCTTCACTTTCTGCCATAAGGGTGGTATCATCTGCATATCTCAGGTTATTGATATTTCTCCCAGCAATCTTGATTCCAGCTTGTGTTTCTTCCAGTCCAGCTTTTCTCATGATGTACTCTGCATATAAGTTAAATAAGCAGGGTGACAATATACAGCCTTGACGTACTCCTTTTCCTATTTGGAACCAGTCTGTTGTTCCATGTCCAGTTCTAACTGTTGCTTCCTGACCTGCATACAGATTTCTCAAGAGGCAGGTTAGGTGGTCTGGTATTCCCATCTCTTTCAGAATTTTCCACAGTTTATTGTGATCCACACAGTCAAAGGCTTTGGCATAGTCAATAAAGCAGAAATAGATGTTTTTCTGGAACTCTCTTGCTTTTTCCATGATCCAACGGATGTTGGCAATTTGATCTCTGGTTCCTCTGCCTTTTCTAAAACCAGCTTGAACATCAGGGAGTTCACGGTTCACGTATTGCTGAAGTCTGGCTTGGAGAATTTTGAGCATTACTTTACTAGCGTGTGAGATGAGTGCAATTGTGCGGTAGTTTGAGCATTCTTTGGCATTGCCTTTCTTTGGAATTGGAATGAAAACTGACCTTTTCCAGGCCTGTGGCCACTGCTGAGTTTTCCAGATTTGCTGGCATATTGAGTGTAGCACTTTCACAGCATCATCTTTCAGGATTTGAAACAGCTCAACTGGAATGCCATCACCTCCACTAGCTTTGTTCATAGTAATGCTTTCTAAGGCCCACTTGACTTCACATTCCAAGATGTCTGGCTCTAGATTAGTCATCACATCATCATGATTATCTGGGTCGTGAAGATCTTTTTTGTATAGTTCTTCTGTATATTCTTTTCACCTCTTCTTAATATCTTCTGCTTCTGTTAGGTCCATACCATTTATGTCCTTTATCGAGCCATCTTTGCGTGAAATGTTTCCTTGGTAGGTGGCGGAGGCGGCTGCCGCACTTGAGCATGGCCGAGACCTACCCCGCGTCCGAGGTCAGGGTGGTGGCCAGGAGGAGCTACCCCACATCCGAGGCCAGTGGCGGCAGGGAGGAGACACCCCGCGTCTGAGGTCTGGGGGGCCGGGAGAAGCCACCTCGCCCCCGAGGCCAAGGGCGGCAGCTGGGAGGAGCCACTCACGCCGGAGGCCAGGGCCGGCTTTCTTAAATTTACTGAGGTTTGGTTTGTGACCCAAGATGTGGTCTATCCTGGAGAATGTTCCAAGTGCACTTGAAAAGAAGGTGTATTTCTCTGCATTTGAACAGAACGTCCTGAAGATATCAACAAGATCCATTTCATCTAATGTATCATTTAAGACTTGCATTTCCTTCTTAATTTTCTGTTTGATGATCTGTTCTTTGGTGTGAGTGGGGTGGTAAAGCCTCTCACTATTATTTTGTTACTGTCAACTTCTCCTTTTATGTCTGTTAGTGTTCGTTTTATGTATTGAGGTGCTCCTATGTTGGGTTCATAGATATTTACAATTGCTATGTCTTCCTCTTGGATTAATCCCTTTATCATTATGTGCTGTCCTCCCTTATCTCTTGTAATTGTCTTGAGGTCTGTTTTGTCTGATATGAGGATTGCTACTCCAGCTTTCTTTTGCTTCCCATTTGCATGGAATATATTTATCTTCTACTTTCAGGCTATATGTGTCTTGAGGTCTGAAATGGGTTCCCTGTAGACAGCTTATGTGTCTTTTTTTTTTTTTTTTAATTCATTCAGCCAGTCTGTTTTGGTTGGAGCATTTAATCCATCTACATTTAAAGTAACTATCCAGTCCAAAAGACTGTTCTATACATCTGTGTCTCTTTTGCTGTCTGGCATACAATTAAAATAAATAAATTCTTCCAGCTTTCTTTTGCTTCCCATTTGCATGGAATATATTTATCTTCTACTTTCAGGCTATATGTGTCTTGAGGTCTGAAATGGGTTCCCTGTAGACAGCTTATGTGTCTTTTTTTTTTTTTTTAATTCATTCAGCCAGTCTGTTTTGGTTGGAGCATTTAATCCATCTACATTTAAAGTAACTATCGAGTCCAAAAGACTGTTCTATACATCTGTGTCTCTTTTGCTGTCTGGCATACAATTAAAATAAATAAATTCATATTAAAAAAATCTTCATCTTGGATAACTAAAGTAGCTATTGATATATATGTTCCTATTGCCATTTTCTAATTGTTTGGGGTTGATTTTGTAGATCTTTTTTTCTTCTGTTGTATTTCTTGACTATAGGAATCCATTTACCATTTGTCGTAAAGCTGGTTTGATGGTACTGAATTCTTTTAACTTTTGCTTGTCTGTAAAGCTTTTTATTTCTCCATCAATTTTTAAAGAGATCCTTACTGGGTACAGTAATCTTGGTTGTAGATTTTTCCCTTTCAGTACTTTAAATATATCCTGCCATTCCTTTCTGGCCTTCAGAGTTTCTGCTGAAAGATCAGCTGTTAAGAGTATGGGCTTTCCCTTGTACGTAACTTGTTGCTTTTCCCTTGCTGCTTTTATTTTTTTATTTATTTTTTTTTTCTGTTCCAAAATTTTTTATTTTTTTTAATTAATTTTTTTTAGTTTGTTTTGCTTTACAATATTGTATTAGTTTTGCTACACATTGACATGAATCAGCCACGAGTGTACATGAACTCCCAATCCCGACTCCCACCTCCCCCCTCCCACTCCACACCCTCTCTCTGGATTATCCCCATGCATCAGTCCGAAGCATCCTGCATCCTGCATCAAACCTGGACTGGCGATTCATTTCACTTATGATATCACACATGTTACACTGCCACTCTGCCAACCCATCCCACCCTCTCCCTCTCCTACAGAGTCCAAAAGGCCGTTCTATACATCTGTGTCTCTTTTGCTGTCTTGCGTACAGGTTTATCATTACCATCTTTTTTCTTATACCCTTTCTTTCCCTTTATTCTTCTGGGACCCATATAGTTTGAATGTTGGCATGTTTGATATGGTCCCAAAGGTCTCTGAGACTGTCCTCAGCTCTTTTCATTCTTTCTATTTTATTCTACTCTTTAGAAGTTATTTCCACCATTTTATCTTCCAGCTCACTGATTCATTCTTCTACTTCAGATATTCTGCAATTGATTCCTTCTGGAGTATTTTTAATTTCAGTAATTGTGTTATTTGTCTCTTTATATTTATTCTTTAATTTTTCTAGGTCTTTGTTAATTGATTATTGTATTTTGTTCTCAAAGCTTTTGATAATCTTTACTATCATTATTCTGAAGTCTTTTTCAGGTAATTTTCCTATTTCCTCTGTGTTTATTCGGACTTCTGTGTTTCTAATTTTTTCCTTCATTTGTGCAATATTTCTTTGCCTTTTCATGTTCTTTTTTTAAGTTATTGAGGTCTCCTTTTCCCAGGCTTCAAGGAAAGTTGAATTCTTTCCTTGAAGAAGGTTGAATTATCTCTTCCTTTTTGTTTCTGTCCTCCTAAGGTTGGTCCAGTGGTTTATGTGAGCTTTGTATAGGGTGAGATTTGTGATGAGTTTTTATTTGTTTGTTTGTTTTTCCTCTGATAGACAAGGCTGAGTGAGGTGGTACTTCTATATGCTGATGATTGGGTTTGTATTTTTGTTTTGTTTGTTTTTTAGATGAGGCGACCTGCATAGGGTACTACTGTTGGTTGGGTGATACTGGGTTTTGTATTCAAGTGGTTTCTTTTGTGTGAGTTCTCAGTATTTTACACTCCCTAGGGTTACTTTTCTGGTAGTCTAGGATCTTGTATCAATGTTCCCACTGCAAAGGCTCAGGCTTTGATCTCTGGTCAGGAATGAATGTTCCATAAGTGGTTTGGTATGGCATAAAGGGAAAGTAAACAAATATCCAGAAATAAGAAACCAAAGATGAACCCCAGACTAATGACAGTTACTAAATCAGGCAAATAATACTTAAAATAATGGAATATACACATATGCATATACACCTTTGTGCAAAGTGAAAACAGTCCAACAAAATACAGTAGATTGATCCAGCAAACAAAGGTAATTAAAAAAAATTACCAGTTAAGAACAAAACTAACTTAAGAACAAACTGGAAAACAAAACTAAAGCAAGGTTCCAAGTGGGTAATAAAGCAATGAAAACAAAAATAACAAATAGTTGAAAGGAAAGGAAGAAAGAATAGATATGTAAAGGTAAATGGAGGTAGATGAGGAAGATTTATATACATTGAAGTTTAACTGCAAGGAGAAAAGAACAGTAGGAAAGACAAATGAAGGAATAAATGTAGAAAAAATATAATAGGTTTTAAACATTAAAATCATAAAAAGAAAAAAAGAGAAACAAAAAAGCAGAGAAAGAAAAAAAAAAGGAGGAAAAAAGAGAAAACTCCACAGAACTGCAAGAGCCCAATACAGAGGCAGAGATTTATAACAATAATAGAAAGTATGACTGAATATACACATATACATATACACTCATAAGCAAAATCAAAACAGTCCAACAGAAATTAAGTACAATAGATTGACCCGGTGAACAAAGGAAATCAAAAATTATATCTACCATAGCAAAACTAATTAAAACATAAAATGGGAAAGAAAACTAAAGCAGGGTGCCAATTGCAGAATAAAGCAATGAAAATAGAACTAACAAATATGTTTTGAGGAAAGAAGAGAAAGAAATGAAAGAAAGAATAAATATGCAAAGTTAAATAGAGGTAGATAAAGATTTATATACGTTAAAAGTTAACTGCAATGGGAAAAGAACAGTATGGAATGTGCACAAGGGAATAAAGGTAGACTAATAATAGGTTTAAAAAATTAAAATTTAAAATTAGAAAAAGAAAGAAGAAAAGTCCACAAAACTTCAAAAGCCCAACATAGAGGCAGAGGTTTATGACAACAATAAAAAACTATGACTGAGAAAAAAAAAAAAAGCTCAAACTCTTAATTGGATTTCTTAGTGACAATAAGATCAACAACTACAGTGTGGGAGGAGGGGGGAGGAGAAGGAAAAAAAGGAAAAATAAATCCAAAAGAATCTACAGAACAAGTTAAAAAATAAGAATAATAAATGTTTTTCTTGAGTCACTGTTCTCAGAGTCCCTTCCTGTGCTTACTTCACTAGGATGCCCTCCAACACTGTGCTGATCTCTGGACCTGCTGTGGAAGCTGCTCAGATTCTTATCTGGTCCTATGTTCTGTGTTCTTGCCTCCAGTGTCCACAGCTGTCAGAGCTAGTTCATTTTCTTTTGTGGGAACTCTCAATGTCCTTTTATATATTCCATAGACACAGAGTCTGCCTTTTTGATTGTGTGGATTTAATCTGCAGCTTGTACAAATGGTCTGAAGGTTTTGAGTCTTCTTCCTTAGCCACATTGCCCATGAGTTTCAATTGTGATTTTATTTCCACTTCTGGATATGAGACATCCACTGGGGTTTAGCTCCTGAGGCTACCATGGAGGACTTGGCTTTGCCCCTCTGAGGGCCAGGTGTGGAGGTGGTGCAGCTGCTTGGGTCGCAGGGGTTCTGGCAGCACCAGGTGCTCAGGGTGTTGGCAGCTAGGTTATTAGGAAATATAGAGCTCTTGCCTGGAGAACCCCTTCCCTGAAAGAGAAGCTTAAAGGCCAAGGTCTACAGAGTTGCAAAGAGTCAGACAGGACCAAAGTGACCCCACATGTGACTTTGTTTTTTGTTTTATTATTATTATTATTATTATTATTATTATTGCCTGTGGCAGTTCTGGCCCAGTGAGGATTGAGCATGAGGGTGGTGCACCTGCTTGAAGTAGTCATTTCCTTATTGGAACCATGAAGTGATGAGACCAGATGCCATAATCTTAGTTTTCTGAATGCTGGATTTTAAGCCAGCCTTTTCACTCTCCTTTCATGGTCATCAAGAGGCTCTTTAGTTCTTCTTCACTTTCTGTCATAAGGGTAGTGTCATCTGCATATCTGAGGTTATTGATATTTCTCCTGGAAATCTTGACTCCAGCTTGTGCTTCTTCCAGCCCAGCATTTCTCTTGATGTATTCTTCATATAAGTTAAATAAGCAGGGTGACAATACACAACTTTGATGTTCTCCTTTCCTTATTGGAACCAGTCTGATGCGCCATGTCTGTTGGAGCTTCAGCTTCAGCATTCCTTTTCACTCTCCTTTCATGGTCATCAAGAGGCTCTTTAGTTCTTCTTCACTTTCTGTCATAAGGGTAGTGTCATCTGCATATCTGAGGTTATTGATATTTCTCCTGGCAATCTTGATTCTAGCTTGTGCTTCTTCCAGCCCAGCATTTCTCTTGATGTATTCTTTATATAAGTTAAATAAGCAGGGTGACAATACACAACTTTGATGTACTCCTTTCCTTATTGGAACCAGTCTGATGCGCCATGTCCGTTGGAGCTTCAGCATCAGTTCTTCCAACGAATACTCAGGACTGATTTGCTTTAAGAATGACAGGGACTCTCAAGAGTCTTCTCCAACACCACAATTCAAAAGCATTAACTCTTCAGTGCTCAGTTTTCTTTATAGTCCAACTCTCACATCCATACATGACTACTGGAAAAACCATAGCCTTGACTAGATGGACCTTTGTTGCCAAAGTAACGTCTCTGCTTTTTAATATGCTGCCTAGGTTGGCCATAACATTTCTTCCAAGGAGCAAGAGTCATTTAACTTTTAATTTCATGGCTGCAGTCACTATCTGCAGTGGTTTTGAAGTCCCCAAAAATAAAATCTGTCACTGTTTCCACTGTTTCCCCTTATATTTGCCATGAAGTGATGGGACCAGATGCCATGATCTTAGTTTTCTGAATGCTGGATTTTAAGCCAACTTTTTCACTCTCCTCTTTTACATTCATCAAGAGGCTCTTTAGTTCTTCTTCATTTTCTGTCATAAGGGTAGTGTCATCTTCATATCTGCAGTTATTGATATTTCTCCTGGAAAGCTTTATTCCAGCTTGTGCTTCATCCAGCCCAGCATTTCTTATGATATATTTTTCATATAAGTTAAATAAGCAGGGTGACAATACACAACCTTGATGTACTCCTTTCTTTATTGGAACCAATTGATGCTCCATGTCTAGTTCTAGCTGTTGCTTCCTGACCTGCATACAGATTTCTCAAGAGGCAGGTCAGGTGGTCTGGTATTCCTGTCTCTTAGATTTTCTTTTCTGGAACTCTCTTGCTTTTTCCATGATCCAGAGGATGCTGGCAAATTGGTCTCTGGTTCCTCTGCCTTTTCTGAAACCAGCTTGAACATCAGGAAGTTCTCTGTTCATGTATTGCTGAAGTCTGGCTTGGAGAATTTTGAGCATTACTTTACTAGCACTTGAGATGAGTGCAATTGTATAGTAGTTTGAGCATTCTTTGGCATTGCCTTTCTTTGGGGTTGAAATGAAAACTGACCTCTTCCAGTCCTATGGCCACTGCTGAGTTTTCCAAATTTGTTGACATACTGAGTGCAACACTTTGACAGCATCATCTTTCAGGACTTGAAATAGCTCAACTGGAATTCCGTCACCTCCACTAGCTTTGTTGGTAGTGATGCTTCCTAAGGCCCATTTGACTTTGCATTCCAGGATGTCTGGCTCTAGGTGAGTGATCACACCATCATGATTATCTGGGTTATGAAGATTTTTTTTTCCTATGTATTCTAGCCACCTCTTCTTAATATCTTCTGCTTCTATTAGGTCTATATCATTTCAGTCCTTTATTGTTTCCTGTCACATCATAGTATGTATTGTGTCAAATAGAGACAGTACCTTCTCCAGAAAAGATAATTATCTTTATGATTATAGGTATTTAGAGAAATCCCAAAGATGGTAAGCCAAATAGCAGCAGACCAAGATGAATAAAAATTACCTTTTTTTTTCTTTTTAACCAGTATGTGTAAATTAAATTATATTTGTTCTTTTATTTTTTATTTGAAAACCTTTTTATTCTAGGAAATTTGAGGATCAATAATATCACTAATATTCAATTATAATTAGTTTAGACATTTATTTGTAAAGGAAAGAGAAGAGCTAGGTTGCTCCATGCAAAAAAAAAAAAAAAAGTGGGGTTGGGGGTGGAATACAAGACAAGAGGGATTTCTAAAGCAAACCTGAAATATATGGGGAAATAGTTAGGGGAATCCGTATTCATTTAAAATAGCAGGAAAAATAATACGGGGATAAAAATGACCTCAAAGGCTGAAGTTATAATATCTCTGATGTAGAAGAGCCACCTGAAAGTTTTTAGGCAGAGGATACAGTAAGGTTTAGGAGGATTTTCTAATTCTCAATTGTTAAGGGAGGATTGGAGAACAGAGTAAAGAAAGGAGAAAATATTCAGGAATTAAACCACTGTGAGATTTACTGAGATGTGGCCTTGGCCAGGTGCACAAGGATGGGCTTGGAAATCAGGCAAAAGTAACACTGAAGATGGAAACACTAAAGTCTGACATCAGGGGTTGAGGAAGGAGTCTGGTCACGTGGTCTAGGTTCAAGCAGATGTGTGTCTCTGTGTTGGGGGGATTGCTCGTGGGGGACAGGAGAAAGGAAGGCTGTGCCAGGGAGGGTGAACAGTGAAGAACTGACCTCCCAACTTCAGGGAGGAGCCTGCCAAGTGTGCTCACACGGTCATGTTTCCTTGTTGGGAAAGTAAGTTGTTTTAAATGCTATCAGATGTGATCACTTGCCCATCTGTCACACTTCCCCTTGGGCAGTTGTATTACAGTAAACAAAGTTGCTTATGGAATCATGCCAAGTGGAGTTTCTGTTGGAGATCTGTAAGTTTGGATTTATCAGACTAGTTTTATTTGTGTGATTTAGTTATCAGTAGCACTCTTTTGTAGAAATGACTTCAGGGATATTTTTCCCATCTCCTCTGTTGTTTTCTTGGACAGAGGTCTGATTCTGCTGTTCATTTGTGACCTCCAGCACTGGTGCTGGAATATGTGGTTAGTGTTGGAGTAACAGGGACTGAATTGTTTGGGGCCAGAAATGATCTGTCAAAAACTCTTCTATGACATTTAGCTCAGCTGGGAAAGAAATTTGATAGAGGCTTCCCCCAATTTGACAATTCTAGCAGTCTATACCGTAACACTAATGAGATGTGAAACTGAAAGAAAGCTTCAAAAATATCAGTGTTAAAAATGTTTTCTATCAGTCACACTAAAGGGAAAATTTTTGAATTTCCCCACCTCTGCAAAGAAAATACTATGTCATATTAGAGGTGAAAAAGAACTATGCATCAAACAGTAGGGAAAGGTTTAGGGCTATATCAGGCAGTTAATAAAATACTGTATCGTTTTCTGGAATTTATGATATTTATAGGATCATCAGCTGTTAAAATTTTGCAATTGATATTGATTGCTTTTCTCCCTCAAAATAAGTGTTCACTCTAGTGTTTAACTTCCATTAATAATTTTGCAACCTTTTTTCTTAAAGATAGAATGAAAAATTATATAATCTTCAAACCCATGAACTTTGGATCCTATAGAGGAAAACAATGGAAACATTGATAGGAAAGTGTATATATAAGATTGGAGAGGTCCAGTGGGTATTGTTTAAAGACAAAACTGTGTAATCTTAGTTTGTTTCCAGTACTGCAAGTCTATTCTGCAGTGCTTAGCTACAACCATGTTGCTACTATTGATATGTATGCTGTTCCCAGTGGAGATGCTATCCTTTTAACAAAACCTTTATGGGAGAATTGAGCATGTAAGTAAAAGCACACAGTTTTGGAAGTGCCCACTGGAACCTAACACTCTGTGAAAATACACTGCTGAGACTATAAATACTCTCTAGCAACTTATGTGTTGGTATAACATGAAAACAAACAAGCGAAGAAGTCAAACCAGTGCAAATTCAATACATGAAGCAGGGCACCCAAAGCTGGTGCTCTGGGACAACCCAGAGGGAGGGGAAAGGGAAGGAAGTGGTAAGGAGGTTTAGGATGGTGGGACACATGTACACCCATGGCTGATTCATGTCGATGCATGGCAAAAACCACCACAATGTTGTAGAGAAATTAGCCTCCAATTAAAATAAATTTAAAAAAAAATTCAGAGATTGTGTTGGTATAACATGAAAACAAACAAGCGAAGAAGTCAAACCAGTGCAAATTCAATACATGAAGCAGGGCACCCAAAGCTGGTGCTCTGGGACAACCCAGAGGGAGGGGAAAGGGAAGGAAGTGGTAAGGAGGTTTAGGATGGTGGGACACATGTACACCCATGGCTGATTCATGTCGATGCATGGCAAAAACCACCACAATATTGTAGAGAAATTAGCCTCCAATTAAAATAAATTAAAAAAAAAATTCAGAGAATACTTTCTAGCTTTCAGAGACATAGGCCTAATTTATTTTAATTTTATTTTATTGCTTTAATTAACTTATTTTCATTGGAGGCTAATAACTTTATCTGATGTTTTTGCTGACAGTTCATATGCAGATATCAGGGACATGTATGGGAGCAAGCAAAGCAAGGAGAGATGTCAGCACTGTTCTAGCAAGAGGTACTGGTTATATATAATATTAGGTTAACCTAATTTATAAATTCATTTTAGAAAAAATTTTGAGAAGCTTTTCTTCCCCTAAGCCTATTGGCACTTCAGCACATCCTACCATCTATTTCAGATTTCCAGTAACATTTATAGAACTAAAAAATTCACTGTAAATGAAGAGTCTTTAAAAGTTCCATGAATGAATTCAGGCTGCCAACCTTAAATTTCATGTGTATAGAGCATTTTTTTTTTTTTGACAAGGGATGGAAATAAGTATTAAATAATAATTGAAATGAATTCTTGTGCCATTTTTTGGAAGGAAAGATTATGAGTCTGATCTATAACACATTTTAGGAGGAGCTATGTGTTAAATAATTTTCTGTGTAATAGCTAAGATCCATTACCCAGTGAAAGGAGATTCTTTAATAAGAGTTTCTAGATTGAATATTTGTATTCCATTAAATGTTCTTAAGTTTCATACTCAGCTCTCTCCTTAGTTCAGGTCAGTTTTTCCACAGTGTATTGTGATCCACACTGTCAAAGGCTTTGGCATAGTCAATAAAGCAGAAATAGATGTTTTTCTGGAACTCTCTTGCTTTTTCCATGATCCAGACATATTAACCAGAATGTATTGTAGAATTTTGTTTTGTGAAATGGAATGATTAAGTGCAGGAGGAGAAGGGAGTAACAGACAATGAGATGGTTGGATGTCATCACCAACTCAATGGACATGAGTTTGAGCAAACTCCAGGAGATAGTTAAGGACAGGGAAGCTTGGTGTGCTATTGTCCATGGGATCTCAAAGAATAAAAATGATGTAGTGATGGAACAACAACTAACATTTGCAATAACTAAAACATGTCAGGTTAATGAAGTATTTTTTGAAACTATATTATGGGCATAATACTACTGTGGTGCAAATGCTCATAGAAACTTAGTGATATTTTAACAGTATTAAATATTAAATTATATTCCCAAATAGTATAACTGCTGTCTTTTAAAATTGTGTGCATTTTTCTTTCAAGATTGAGACTTGAATAAGCTATCCTTCTAGCCTCATGTTTTGGATTTTTAATCCACTTTAGAAAAGGTCTGAATTCTGGAAAAGATTGAGGGAAAAAGGAGAAGAGGGCAACAGAGAATGAGTTGATATGACTGAGTTTTTAGCATTACAAGCTCAACGGACTTGGACCTGACCAACTCTGGGAGAAAGAGCAAGACAGAGAAGCTTGGTGTGCTACAGTCCATGAGGTCACAAAGAGTTGAACATGACTTAGGGTACTGTGGTGCAAATGCTCATAGAAACTTAGTGATATTTTAACAGTATTAAATATTAAATTATATTCCCAAATAGTATAACTGCTGTCTTTTAAAATTGTGTGCATTTTTCTTTCAAGATTGAGACGAATAAGCTATCCTTCTAGCCTCATGTTTTGGATTTTTAATCCACTTTAGAAAAAGTCTGAATTCTGGAAAAGATTGAGGGAAAAAGGAGAAGAGGGCAACAGAGAATGAGTTGATATGACTGAGTTTTTAGCATTACAAGCTCAACGGACTTGGACCTGACCAACTCTGGGAGAAAGAGCAAGACAGAGAAGCTTGGTGTGCTACAGTCCATGAGGTCACAAAGAGTTGAACATGACTTAGGGATTGAACAACAACAATAAGAATAGATTTAGATTCTTCAGTTAGCCACACATTTAAATATTGTACTTGCACCTTTTTTTCCCCCCAGAAAATTCTGTTTATTCAAAATAAGACTTGCAGATAGGAAGACAGTAAATGTATCTCCCCAGAAGTGAGGGAGTCCCTCAATAAATGAAAAGATAAGAGCTCAAATAGTGGACAAAATTTATTTTGAAATTAATTGAACTTTGACATATTTGGAGTCTTTTGCTGGTGTTCTTAATGTTGTTAATTAATTAATTAATTTTAATTGGAGGACAATTGCTTTAAAATACTGTGATGCTTTTTTGCCATACATCGTCATGAATCAGCCATGGATTTACATATATCCCCTCATCCTGAATCCCCCATCCAGACCACTGGCGTTGAACACCCTGATTCACGCATCAAACTTGCACTGGTCATCGATTATACATATGGTAATATAAATTTTTCAATGCTATTCTCTCAAATCATCCCACCCTTGCCTTCTCCCACAGAGTCCAAAATCTGTTCTTTACACCTGTGTCTCTTTTGCTGCCTTGCATATAGGATCATCATTACTATATTTCTAAATTCCAAATATATGTTTTAGTATATATTACTGGTGTTTCTCTTTCTGACTTACTTCACTCTGTATAATAGGTGCCAGTTTCATCTACCTCATTAAAACTCACTCAAATGTGTTCCATTTTATAGCTGAGTAATATTCCATTTTGTATATGTACCACAATTTCCTTATCAATTCTTATGCAGATGGACACATAAATTGCTTCCATGTCCCAGATATTGTAAACAGTGTTGCAATCAACATTGGGGTACATATGTTTCTTTCAGTTCTGCTTTCCTCTGTGTGCATTCCCAGCAGTAGGATTGCCGGGTCATATGGCAGTTCTATTTCCTTTTTTTTTTTTTTTTTTTCTTTTAGGAATCTACACACTGTTCTCCATAGTGGCTGTACCAGTTTGCACTCCCACCAACAGTGTAAGAGGGTTCCCTTTTCTCCATACCCTCTGCAGTATTTATTGTTTGTAGACTTTTTAATTACAGCCATTCTGACCAATGTGAGATGACACCTCATCATGGTTTTGATTTGCATTTCTCTAAAAATAAGTGATATTGAGCATCTTTTTATGAGTTTATTAGCCATCTGTATGTCTTCTTTGGAGAAATATCTGTTTAGTTCTTTTGCCTACTTTATTATTGAGTTGCTCGTTTTTCTGATATTGAGCTATGTGAACTGCTTGCATATTTTGGAGATTAATTTTTTGTCAGTTTTCTATGCTATTATTTCCGCCCATTCCAAAGACTGTCTTTTCACTTTGCTTACAGTTGCCTTCATTGTGCAAAAGGTTTTAAATTTAATTAGGTACCATTTGCTTATTTTTGCTTTTATTTCCATTACTCTGGGAGGAGGATCATAGAGTGATCCACCTTCCATTACTCTGAGGTGGATAATAGAGAAAACCTTATGTTTCCTCTAAAAGCTTTATAGTTTCTGGTATTATATTTAGACCTTTTTGGAGATTAATTTTTTGTCAGTTTTCTATGCTATTATTTCCGCCCATTCCAAAGACTGTCTTTTCACTTTGCTTACAGTTGCCTTCATTGTGCAAAAGGTTTTAAATTTAATTAGGTACCATTTGCTTATTTTTGCTTTTATTTCCATTACTCTGGGAGGAGGATCATAGAGTGATCCACCTTCCATTACTCTGAGGTGGATAATAGAGAAAACCTTATGTTTCCTCTAAAAGCTTTATAGTTTCTGGTATTATATTTAGACCTTTAATCCATTTGAGTTTATTTATGCGTATGGCATTAGAAAGTATTCAGGTTTCATTCTTCTACATGTGGTTGACCAGTTATCCCAGCACCACTTGTTAAAGAGATTGTGTTTTCTCCATTGTATATTCTTGCCTCTTTCGTCAAAGATAAGGTGTCCATAGGTGTGTGGATTTATCTCTGAGCTTTCTATTTTGTTCCACTGATTTACATTTCTGTCTTTGTGCCAGGACCATATGGTCCTGATGACTGTAGCTTTGTAGTATAGCCTGAAGTCAGACGTGTGAATTGGAGTTTCTGCTTCAGCATCATTCCTTCCAAACAACACCCAGGACTGATCTCCTTTAGGATGGACTGATTGGATCTCCTTTCAGTCCAAGAGACTCTCAAGGGTCTTCTTCAACACCACAGTTCAAAAGTATCAATTCTTTGGCACTCATCTTTCTTCACAGTCCAACTCTCACATCCATACATGACCACCAGAAAAACTATAGCCTTGACTAGATGGACCTTTGTTGGCAAAGCAATGTCTCTGCTTTTGAATATGCTATCTAGGTTGATAATAACTTTCCTTCCAAGGAGTAAGTGTCTTTTAATTTCATGGCTGCATTTTATATCCTGCAACTTTACTATATTCGTTGATTAGCTCTAGTAATATTCTGGTGGAGTCTTTAGGGTTTTCTATGTAGAGGATCATGTCATCTGGCACAGTGAAAGTTTTATTTCTTCTTTTCCAATTTGGATTCCTTTTATTTATTTATTTATTTTCTATTCTGATTGCTGTGGCTAAAGCTTCCAGAACTATGTTGAATAGTACTGCTGAAAGTGGGCACCCTTGTCTTCTTCCTGACTTTAGGGGAAATGCTTTCAATTTTTTACCATTGAGGATAATATTTGCTGTGGGTTTGTGATATATAGCTTTTAATATGTTGAGGTATGTTCCTTCTATTCCTGCTTTCTGGAGAGTTTTTTTTTATCATAAATGGATGTTAAATTTGGAATATAGTACAGTTGTAGGATATAAAATCAACACACAGAAATCCTTTGCATTCCTATACATTAATAATGAGAAAGTAGAAAAAGAAATTAGGGAACCAATTCCATTCACCACTGCAATGAAAAAAATAAAATACTTAGGAATATATCTACCTAAAGAAACTCAAGACCAATATATAGAAAACTATAAAACACTGGTGAAAGAAATCAAAGAGGACACTAATAATTGGAGAAATATATCATAATCAACTGATTCAATGCAATCTTTATCAAGCTACCAGCTGTATTTTTCACAGAGCTAGAACAAATAATTTCAGAATTTGTATGGAAATACCAAAAACCTCAAATAGCCAAAGCAATCTTGAGAAAGAAGAATGGAAGTGGAAGAATCAACCTGCCTGATTTCAGGCTCTACTACAAAGCCACAGTCATCAAGACAGTATGGTACTGGCATTAAGACAGAAATATAGATCAATGAAACAAAATAGAGGGCCCAGAGATAAATCCACACACCTATGGACACATTATCTTCAACAAATTAGGCAAGAATATACAATGGAGAAAAGACAATCCTTTAACAAGTGGTGCTGGGAAAACTGGTCAACCACATGTAAAAGAATGAAACTAGAACACTGCCTAACACCATACAAAAAAATAAAATGGATTAAAGATCTAAATGTAAGACCAGAAACTATAAAACTCCTAGAGGAGAACATAGGCAAAAAACTTTCCGACATAAAGAACAGCAAGATCCTCTATGACCCATCTCCCAGAATACTGGAAATAAAAGCAAAAATAAACTAATGGGATTTAATTAAATCAAAAGCTTCTACACAAAAAAGGAAACTATAAGCAAGGTGAAAAGATAGTCTTCAGTATGGCAGAAAATAATAGAAGATGAAGCAAATGACAAACAACTAATCTCAAAAATATATAAGCAACTCCTGCAGCTCAATTCCAGAAAAATAAATGACCCAATCAAAAATGGGCCAAAGGACTAAATAGACATTTCTCCAAAGAAGACATACAGATGGCTAACAAACACATGAAAAGATGTTCAACATCACTCATTATCAGAGAAATTTAAATCAAAACCACAATGAGGTACCATTTCACAGCAGTCAGAATGGCTGTGATGCAAGAGTCTGAGTTCAGTTCAGTTCACTCAATGAGTCGTGTCTGACACTTTGCGACCCCATGAATCATAGCACGCCAGATCTCCTTGTCCATCACCAAATCCCAGAGTTCACTCAGACTCATGTCCATGGAGTCCGTGATACCATCCAGCCACCTCATCCTCTGTCATCCTTTTCTCCTCCTGCCTCCAATCCTTCCCAGTATCAGGGTCGTTTACAATGAGTCACCTCTTCGCATGAGGTGGCCAAAGTACTTGAGTTTCAGCTTTAGCATCCTTCCCTCCAAAGAAATCCCAGGGCTGATCTCCTTCAGAATGGACTGGTTGGATCTCCTTGCAGTCCAAGGGACTCTCAAGAGTCTTCTCCAACGCCACAGTTCAAAAGCATCAATTCTTCGGTGCTCAGCATTCTTCACAGTCCAAATCTCATATCCATACATGACCACAGGAAAAACCATAGCCTTGACTAGACGGAACTTAGTCGGCAAAATAATGTCTCTGCTTTTGAATATGCTATCTAGGTTGGTCATAACTTTTCTTCCAAGGAGTAAGCGTCTTTTAATTTCATGGCTGCAGTCGCCATCTGCAGTGATTTTGGAGCCCCCAAAAATAAAGTCTGAAACTGTTTCCACTGTTTCCCCATTTATTTCCCATGAAGTGATGGGACCGGAAGCAATGATTTTCATTTTCTGAATGTTGAGCTGTAAGCCAACTTTTTCACTCTCCTCTTCCACTTTCATCAAGAGGCTTTTTAGTTCCTCTTCACTTTCTGCCATAAGCATGGTGTCATCTGCATATCTGAGGTTATTGATATTTTTCCCAGGAATCTTGATTCCAGCTTGTGTTTCTTTCAGTCCAGCATTTCTCATGATGTACTGTGCATATAAGTTAAATAAGCAGGGTGACAATATACAGCCTTAACGTACTCCTTTTCCTATTTGGAAGCAGTCTATTGTTTCATGTTCAGTTCTAACTGTTGCTTCCTGACCTTCATACATATTTCTCAAGAGGCAGGTCAGGTGTTCTAGCATTCCCATCTCTGTCAGAATTTTCCACAGTTTATTGTGATCCACACAGTCAAAGGCTTAACTGGTTTTAGAAAAGGCAGAGGAACCAGAGATCAAATTGCCAACACCTGCTGGATCATGGAAAAAGCACAAGAGTTCCAGAAAAACATCTATTTCTGCTTTATTGACTAGGCCAAAGCCTTTGACTGTGTGGATCACAATAAACTGTGGAAAATTCTGAAAGAGATGGGAATATCAGACCAACTGACCTACCTCTTGAGAAATCTGTATGCAGGTCAGGAAGCAAGAGTTACAACTGGACATGGAACAACAGTCTGGCTCCAAATAGTAAAAGGAATACGTCCAGGCTGTAGATTGTCATCCTGCTCATTTAACTCATATGCAAAGTACATCATGAGTAACGCTGGACCGGAAGGAACACAAGCTGGAATCAAGATTGCCGGGAGAAATATCAATAACCTCAGATGTGCAGATGCCACCACCCTATGGCAGAAAGTCAAGAGGAACTAAAAAGCATCTTGATGAAAGTGAAAGAAGAAAGTGTAAAAGTTGGCTTAAAACTCAACATTCAGAAAACGAAGATAATGGCATCTGGTCCCATCCCTTCACAGGAAATAGATGGGGAAACATTGTTAGACTTTATTTTGGGGGGCTCCAAAATCACTTCAGATGGTGACTGCAGCCATAAAACTAAAAGACGCTTACTCCTTGGAAGAAAAGTTATGGCCAACCTAGATAGCATATTCAAAAGTAGAGACATTACTTTGCCGACTAAGGTCCATCTAGTCAAGGCTATGGTTTTTCCAGTAGTCATGTATGGATGTGAGAGTTGGACTATGAAGAAGGCTGAGCACCAAAGAATTGATGCTTTTGAACTGTGGTGTTGGAGAAGACTCTTGAGAGTCCCTTGGATTGCAAGGAGATCCTAACAGTCCATTCTGAAGGAGATCAGCCCTGGGATTTCTTTGGAAGGAAGGATGCTAAAGCTGAAGCTCCAGTACTTTGGCCACCTCATGCGAAGCATTGACTCACTGGAAAATATCCTGATGATGGGAGGGATTGGGGGCAGGAGGAGAAAGGGACAGCCGAGGATGAGATGGCTGAATGGCTTCACAGACTCGATGGACGTGAGTCTGAGTGAACTCTGAGAGTTGGTGGTGGACAGGGAGGCCTGGTGTGCTGCAATTCATGGGGTTCCAAAGAGTCGGACACGACTGAGTGACTTTACTGAAATGAAATGTTTTTCTGGAACTCTTGCTTTTTCCATGATCCAGTGGATATTGGCAATTTGATCTCCTGTTCAGCTGCTTTTTCTAAAACCAGCTTGAACATCAGGTAGTTCACGGTTCACGTATTGCTGAAGCCTGGCTTGGAGAATTTTGAGCATTACTTCACTAGCATGTGAAGAGGGCATTTATCAGAAGACTCTTGAGAGTCCCTTGTGCTGCAAGGAGATCCAACCAGTCCATTCTGAGGGAGATCAGCCCTGGGTGTTCTTTGGAAGGAATAATGCTAAAGCTGAAACTCCAGTACTTTGGCCACCTTATATGAAGAGTTGACTCATTGGAAAAGACTCTGATGCTAGGAGGGACTGGGGGCAGGAGGAGAAGGAGATGACAGAGGATGAGATAGCTGGACGGCATCACTGATTTGATGGGCGGCATCTGAGTGAACTCTGGAAGTTGGTGATGGACAAGGAGGCCTGGCGCACTGTGATTCATGGGGTTGCAAAGAGTCGGACACGACTGAGTGATTGAACTGAACTGAACTGAACTGGAATGCAAAAGCAGGAAGTCAAGAAACACCTGGAGTAACAGGCAAATTTGGCCTTGGAGTACAGAATGAAGCTGGGCAAAGGCTAATAGAGTTTTGTCAAGAGAACACACTGGTCTTAGCAAACACCCTCTTCCAACAACACAAGAGACTCTACACGTGGACATCACCAGATGGTCAACATTGAAATCAGATTGATTATATTCTTTGCAGCCAAAGATGGAGAAGCTCTATACAGTCAGCAAAAATATGACTGGGAGCTGACTGTGGCTCAGATCATGAACTCCTTATTGACAAATTCAGGCTTAAATTGAAAAAGTGGGGAAAACCACTAGACCATTCAGGTATGACCTAAGTCAAATCCCTTATGATTATACAGTGGAAGTGAGAAATAGATTTAAGGGACTAGATCTGGTAGACAGAGTGCCTGATGAACAATGAGCGAAGGTTTGTGACATTGTCCCGGAGACAGGGAACAAGACAATCCCCAAGAAAAAGAAATGTAAAAAAGCAAAATGGCTGTCTGAGGAGGCCTTACAAATAGCTGAGAAAAGAAGAGAAGCAAAAAGCAAAGGAGAAAAGGAAAGATATACCCACTTGAATGCAGGGTTCCAAATAACAGCAAGGAGAGATAAGAAAGCCTTCCTCAGTGATCAATGAAAAAAAAAAAAGAGGAAAACAATAGAATGGGAAAGACTAGAGATACTAAGGGAACATTTCATGCAAAGATGGGCTCAATAAAGGACAGAAATGGTACGGACCTAACAGAAGCAGAAGATATTAAGAAGAGGTGGCAAGAATACATAGAAGAACTGTACAAAAAAGATCTTCATGACCCAGATAATCATGATGGTGTGATCACTCACCTAGAGCCAGACATCCTGGAATGTGAAGTCAAGTGGGCCTTAGTGATCATGAACTCCTTATTGACAAATTCAGGCTTAAATTGAAAAAGTGGGCAACACCACTAGACCATTCAGGTATGACCTAAGTCAAATCCCTTATGATTATACAGTGGAAGTGAGAAATAGATTTAAGGGACTAGATCTGGTAGACAGAGTGCCTGATGAACAATGAGCGAAGGTTTGTGACATTGTCCCGGAGACAGGGAACAAGACAATCCCCAAGAAAAAGAAATGTAAAAAAGCAAAATGGCTGTCTGAGGAGGCCTTACAAATAGCTGAGAAAAGAAGAGAAGCAAAAAGCAAAGGAGAAAAGGAAAGATATACCCACTTGAATGCAGGGTTCCAAATAACAGCAAGGAGAGATAAGAAAGCCTTCCTCAGTGATCATGAAAAAAAAAAAAGAGGAAAACAATAGAATGGGAAAGACTAGAGATACTAAGGGAACATTTCATGCAAAGATGGGCTCAATAAAGGACAGAAATGGTACGGACCTAACAGAAGCAGAAGATATTAAGAAGAGGTGGCAAGAATACATAGAAGAACTGTACAAAAAAGATCTTCATGACCCAGATAATCATGATGGTGTGATCACTCACCTAGAGCCAGACATTCAGGAATATAAAGTCAAGTGGGCCTTAGGAAGTATCACTACTAACAAAGCTAATGGAGGTGATGGAATACAAGTTGAGCTATTTCAAATCCTGAAAGATGATGCTGTGAAAGTGCTGCACTAAATATGCCAGCAAATTTGGAAAACTCAGCAGTGGCCACAGGACTGGAAAAGATCAGTTTTCATTCGAATCCCAAAGAAAGGCAATGCCAAAGAATGCTCAAACTACCACATAAATGCACTCATCTCACACACTAGTAAAGTAGTGCTCAAAATTCTCCAAGCCAAGCTTCAGCAATACATGAACCATGAACTTCCAGATGTTCAATCTGGTTTTAGAAAAGGTAGAAGAATCAGAGATCAAATTGCCAACATTCACTGGATCATCAAAAAAGCAAGAGAGTTCCAGATAAACCACCTGGGAAGCTCACTTCCCACATTACTTATTTATTCTCCATACTATCAATTCTGTCTTTTCTTACGTCCAATATGTTTTTTGTTCTACTGTTTCTCTTTTTCCCTCCTTAGAATCCCTTCTTATATGTCCTTCTTTTCATATTATCTGTTTGCAATTTTTATTTAAACCTGTTTTATCTCTTTTTTATTTCTTATACACATGGTTTCCTGAAAAACTTCATATTATGGAGTAGATCATTTTCAGAAGTATGTGGGTTTTTTTTTTTTAATACATCCTTTTGAGCTTGTCAGTCTCTTGTTATGAGGATTTTTTCATAAGATTCAAGCATGTATCTTTAGGCAATGTTTCTATGGATGAATGTGTGGTTGATATTCCTAATTAGTTTTATTTGTGTGTCTGATACTGTAAAGATTTCACTCGTATTTTTGTATTTAACTGTCCAGTCATTTTAGGTTTTAATGCTGTATGTCTTTGTCCTTTTCTCCTCTAATATATTTTATCCAGAGGCTTGGAGAGATTTTTATATACAATTGTAAACTTGAAGTCTTCATTACCAAAGTCAAAGGCATGATTTCCAGGCACTATGGTAAACTGGAAAGAAAAATCTTTAGGGATGTGCTGAAATTTAAATCTCTTGTAAGAGTTCCTAAGAGCAAAAATAGAAAGCCCTGTTTCTCTTGCTTATAGGGTTGCTTCTATTCCAAGCTGAAGCATAATTTGATTTTTAAAAATTGCTTGTCACTATTTTACCGTATTAGTCTCATGATATAGTAATATGTCTTTAAGGTCAATTAAGCTCTATTTTAACTTGAAGGAATTTTCTCAGACATTGGGGAATCTGTAGTTTTTCCCATGCATGTTTTTCATCACCCCAGTCTTTCAAATATATGTAGTTTCATTTGCACATTTCTGATGAGCAAACTAGATTTGAGAGTATGAGTAATGAGTTGCTAAGTTTTCTAAGTATCAGAGCCTCTATAATAGTTTTTTGATGTAATATACTAAGGAAACAAGCATGTAATCTCCATTTTGTGAAAAAAATACATGCATCCATCTCTAATACATTTCAAAAGATAAGAAGAAATATACTAAAGTATCAACCATGGTTGAAATCTGCATGATAGCATTATGGATAGTTTATTCTCTGACATATTTTTCAAACTTCCTATAATTAATATGTATTACTTATATAACCAAAGTAAAAACTATTCTAACTGAACAAAACTTTAATGATGAAGGAATTAAACCAATGAATTTTGCTTTCCCCATGTTCAGTTCCAATTAACATTTATTTTCTGGGAAAGGATAAAAATAGATTGTGGACACAAAATTTTAGTGGTCATTTCTCACTCAGTTACAAAAAAAAAAAAAAAGGGCATTCACAATAGGCATATGTGAAAAGTTTTGCCATACAAATTAATGCTGTGCTTTTCAGACATGAGCATTTTATGGACCAAAAACAGTAGAACTTTCGGTGACTAACATAAAGTTGCAAACTTTTTATTCTGCTTAAATGAGTAGATAAGGAAAGCTTCACAAATATTGCCATCCACATCATCATTTCAAGAAAACAGAACATTCTATCCCAAGGATACAAAATGTTACAGAATTTTTTAAAAATCCCTTAAACGGAATAAATTTGACTTTGTAAATTTTCTTATTTTGCTGCTGACCAGTGAATATTTTATTAAGGATGGGCCCTAACTGATGCTTGATGCTTCCTGGACTAAGACTTGGTTCTTCTGGTGACTAAACAAAGAAGTCCCAAAGGAATTTTATCTGGCTCCATAGAAATAGAGTAATGGTTGGTATAGAAGCAGGTGTTTGAGAAGGAAAGGAAAAATCAGACTTGGTGTTAATTTCATGGAGAAGACCTATCACCCAACGTTTTTCCAGTTCCTTGTAAATTCTATTGATAAAATATATTAAATACATATTTAAATCCCCATATAATAAATGGTAGATTGTGGGAAAATAGTTTTCAAAACCTAACACTGTGATGGATAACTAGCTAGAATCCAAATCTCATCACCTCTACCATGACCAGACTTGTTCAGTATGGCTAAACAGTGCAATCTTGTTAAAAACTAAGCGGGATCATATCACTCCACAACCAAAACCTTCCAGCAGTTTCTCATTTCAAAATAAAAGCCACAGTCTTTACACTGTCCTAGCCAAGCCAAAGTCATGAGTTCATGGGTACATACGTCCCAATTATTTTTCATTGTCATTAAACAGTCTTCAAAAACATGATGTTAAATAAATGTGTGTCACTGAGTTATGTGGCAAGGCCACAGTTATGGTATGAGTTTCCTGTTATGAATATTCAGGTTGTTCCTGATTTCTAAATGGTAGCATTCACTATCCTTGCTAATCAGGCTTCCCAGGGGGCTCAGTGGTGAAAGAATCCACCTGCCAATGCAGAGACTCAGGTTTAATCCCCATGTTGGGAAGATCCCCTGGAGTAGGAAATGGCAACCCACTCCAGTATTCTTACATGGAGAATCTCATGGACAGAGAAGCCTGGCAAGCTACAGTCCAAGGGATCGCAAAAGAGTCGTACACGATTGAGCAACTGAGCGCGCGTGAGCGCACACACAGGCCTCCTTGTTAATAATATGAACGGAAAATAGCTAACTCCTAGCTTCTGGAGGGGGACAGTGCTGGCATCAGCAGAGAGGCTTATGATAGTCTGAGACTACAGGTGCATCACTGGGATTTGCTGTGAGCCCTGCAGAAGAAAGATCCCCCGTCAGCTTTTCTGTTACTGAGGAATTTTGATCAGGTCATCATGGCCTCATCAGTAACATTAAGAGTTGGATTAAATGATGTTAGAATTCCAGCTCTCCTAATTTTTGTTTTGTTATTAACAGGTCTCAAGCCAAAAATAATTAGCCATCCATCAGAACACAGATATTATAAAAGCATTTGTAACCCTTGGGGTCTCATTTGTGCTTTTGTGGCTTTACTGGTAAATAAATCACTCAGTACTGGGAACTTTTCCAACTTGGCAGAGCAGGAAACAAATCAAAACACATGCCTAATTCTGTTTAAGTTTTATGGTTTAGTGACTGCATAGGAAAAAAATAAAAATGTTCCAAATTTAAGGAGGTTTCTGAAAAAAAAATGTGTATGAGTCAACAAATCATTTTAGGAAAAGCAAACATACATCCTTCAGGAGCAGAGCAAGACTGCATTCGTGTGACAGCATGCCTACGCCCAGCATTAGAATTAGGCCAGATTCCATTAGGAATATTACAGTGTGTGGTGTGTATGCGTGCTAAGTCACTTCAGTCATGTCCATCTCTGTGTGACCCCATGGACTCTAGCCCACCAGGCTCCTCTGTCCATGGGATTCTCCAGGCAAGAATACTGCAGTGAGTTGCCATGCCCTCTTCCAGGGGATCTTCCCGCCCCAGGGATCAAACCTGCATCTCTTACTTCTCCCTGCATTGGCAGGCAGGTTCTTTATCACTAGGCCACCTGGGAAGCCTACAGTATATGGAGAAACCTCATTTTTATGAGATAGCATTCCTGGAATCCTCTAGGTGAGGAAGATATTGTAAAACAAACTGTACAGGATGTTGCTGTCTGAAGAGGTGCCATGTTTAGAGCTCAGTGATACATCTATAGTGTCAGTTAATTGATATTGGATTTGATAGTGATCTGCTGATCAGCATATCTGCTGAATTCAAGTACTTCTATACATTTAACACCATCAGCAGAAACTTGTGACTGCACAGAATATAGGGTTTTGGGGAGGCGGGTTCATTTTTTTGTTTTGTTTTGTTTTGTTTTAATGCAGTGTTCAGGGAGGTCAGTAAGACAAAAAGTGTTCAAAAGTTTCAGATGGACTTCCCCGGTGGTCCGCTGGGTAAGAGTTTGCCTTGCAGTGCAGGAGATGAGGGTTCAATCCCTGGTTGGGGAATTGAAATCCCACATGCCTCAGAGCAACTAAGCCCATAAGCCCCAACTTCTGAAGTCCACACGCCACAACTAGAGATCCCAGGTGATGCCGTGAAAATCCCGAGCGCAGAAACTAAGACCTGACACAGTCAAATAAATGCATACTTAAATATTTTTTTAAATGTATACACATAGACCAATTTTGAAAAGTTTCAGAGATCGACTTTCTTGTTCTGTGAGATCTGTAGTGTAATGCGTGCGTGCTAAGTTGCTTCAGTCATGTCAGACTCTTTGCCACCCTATGGACTCTAGCCCACCAGGCTCCTCTGTCCATGAGATTCTCCAGGCGAGAACACTAAAGTGGGTTACCATGCCCTCCTCCAGGGGACCTTCTTGCCGAAAGGCTCAAACACACATCTCTTATGTCTCCTGCATTGGCAGGGAGGTTCTTTACCACTAGCACCACCTGGGAAGCCTGTAGTCATTTTTCATCCCCAATGTCAAATCTACTGTGATGACCTCAATATGTACTGCAAGCAGGTTTATGAGCTGAAATTCCCCCAATCATCCTTATTTTCTCTTTGTAATTATCCTGCCTGTTACTAGTCTACTGTGTCATTTACACTCGGTTCTAGATATGGCAATATTTATAAAATAACATGTATTGAGGGATTTTTGAGTCCCAGGCACTGTGCTAAGCTCTTTACATGAATTACGTCCTCTAGCCCACAACAGCCCTATGACAAGGGGTATGGCCCTACTACTTTCCCCATTTGATCAGGCAGAAATGCAGATATAAGGATAGTGAGGTGCAGAGGGATTGAGTAACTTGTCAAAGGTTACACAGCTTGTAAATCAGAGCCAGGAGTCCATCCAGGTAGTCTGATTCATGAATGCCTGTACACTTAAAGATTATGCTGTTATTTTTAAATTGTCTCCACTTCCTAGTTTAGTTTTGATATATATATTTGAAGGTCAGTGAGTATGGCTTAGCCACTTACCCAGGTTAAGTAGAAATATTCAAAGTATAATTCTGTTTTTCATTGTCTCAATCTGAATTATTATCCACCCTTCCTGCTGTTCTACTGTCTGGTCACAGAAAGAGAATCTCAATGATAGCTCTAGCTTTTTATCAAGTATTTATGATGTGGAGAAGTCCCACATTTTCTATAGGCTGAAGCATCCCAATTTCTATAGAATGTTTTTTACTTGATCGATGCCCACATATTACAAAAAGAGGTAGTTTCTATGATCTCTGAAAATATAGAGGTAGTTTCTATGATCTCTAAATGGTATAATTTATGAAGCATACAAAAGATGAAATAAAGAGATTATCTATCATTTAATTTATGGAGATGTAACAGAAAAAAGGGAACTTATTTATCTGTAAATGTAATGATAGCTGCAGTGCTGTTCTACATGAATATCTGTTCTTTTGGAAACAGATACTTTTTCACTTACATGCAGTGATGCTTTGAGAAACAGAAATCAGAAACTGATTTTGGTGTGTTCAGGATAAATCAGTCAAATATGAAATGAAGAGGAGGCGGTGGGGGAAGAAGAAAGGGACATGAAATAAGGTTTTTTCACTTCAGTTTGTGCGTGCAAGTTATACGAGGCTAAGCAGATGATTTTTTCTTACTTAGAAAAGGAAACCTTTTGGTCAGCATCAGCAAAACAGGGGTGATGAACAGGCTAAAATGAGAAAACAAATTTGTGTCTTGGGACCATGATTCTGTGGTTGGACCCAACAGGTTTAAACCAGCCAAAAGGTCACAGCCAAAGCAAGTGCTATTCACTAATGGAAACTCCCCTAAAATTCTAAAACTCTGGGTACATACCCTTAAAAATTTGATAGAGAGTCACTAACAAAATAGCTTTTTTAAAATTGAATTTTCCATGTCTACTAAACTACCTGAGAAATAAGACTGCATGTGACAAATCTTTTTCCATTTGGCAAAAACAGAAACCTCCTAGTTTCTAATGGAAAATTACAAAATATTAGCTTTATTTACTTTCCTATTTGTCAAAGGCACTCTCCACCTTTCTGAATGGTTCACATACTGACTAGTATTAGCAATCAGCAGTGTGTTTCTGCTCCTGAGAAAAAGCAGTGCTTTTAGATACTTGTGGAGTGGTGGTATGCTGGGTATGCAGTAAGCACTTTCCCTGATTACTTGTGGTTCTCACACACACCTTGGGAGGCAGGTGGATTTATACTCATTTTAAAGATACAGAAGAGAGGCAGAAAAGAAGTTCTGATGAAAATTCAGCTTTTCAGGAAATTTATAAAATATGAAGAAATATTTTTAAAGAGAAGGAGCAAAGCCTGAATGATGTTCTCCATTTGTGCAGCTAAGAGGAGGAGGCTTTTTGAGGGGCAGTCATACAACAAAATCTGTTGAATACTATGTGCTAAGTCCTGTGTTCAGTTTGTCCTCCCTTTAATCTCATTTAGTTTTCTTCTAAGTAGTCTGATTAAGATCAATGCCATGAATCACTAGTTCACAAAGGGTGAAGTGAGCATCCTCAAAGTAAAGTGGCTTCCCTGGTCACTGACCTTGTTAGATGCTGACTGAAAATCCAGACCAAATTTTCCTGTTCCTCAGAAGTCTTTCTATCATGGTGAAGGGAGAAGGTTACACAGGTTGGCCATTCTTCTTTAAGTTTTATGTTGCATTGAATTTATCTTATGCCAGAGGTTTCTAAAATGTTCTTGAGAACATTTTATTTCTCAGTCCTGTTATTTCCCATGTTCTACTCCATCCTTCAAAACGACCCCAGTGGTTTTATGTGTTTATGTTTTCATTTAGAGTTCGATTCTGGCTTTCTTTTTTGGAGTGGGAGCAAGTGCGGTCGACAGAGGCTCGCTCAGCACACACAGAACCACCATTGGCAGCCAAAGGGCTAACTGTAGACCCAGAAACATTGACTAAGGAAACCTATTGATGTTGGCAACAAGTTTGCCATTTTTCACTTTCTCACTCAACATGGTCAATTTTCTAAGACTTAAAGTCTCACAAGCGTCTCTTGATTGACTCCCTGGAAACTAATATTCTGACTCTGCACAATGGCAAGGTACTTGGTTTATTCATCACTGACTTTGAGGGTGTGCCAGCACCCAAGCTATACTAAATGGCCCTTGATAAGCTGTTATATTTCCCAGGGGGGCCCTATTCACAAAGAATGATCACAATTAGCAAACCTCTGGTTTCTAATCTGAGCTGTCACCTTCCACCAAAGATCCAACGACTAACAGCACCATCTACAAGGCCCCTGCAGCAAATGCCAACCACACAACAGCCTCAGTCCCCAGAGAGACAGTGCTTCATGCCCTTCCTGGCATGGACAGTCCCTCCCATTCCTCAGTCTACACAACTATTTGCCAGTGCTAGGATAAAAAGGTCCTGTTCAGGCATTTATTCAACAAATATTCCAGCACTAGCTTTGTGCCTGTCTCTGTGATAGGCGATGGGAGGAAAGTATATGAAAACTGTTATACCAAGAATGGTAAAAGGAGTCCTTAATTTCCCTGGGAGCCTAAACAAGTCTCTAGAAAAAAGGACTTGGGATGGACAGGGAGAGGAAATACCATTTTATTTTATTTTTTTAAATTAATTTTTATTTTTAGTTTGTTTTGCTTTACAATACTGTATTCGTTTTGTTACACATTGACATGAATTAGCCATGAGTGTACATGAACTCCCAATCCCGACCCCCACCTCCACCCTCCCGCCCCACACCCTCTCTCTGGATTATCCCCGTGCATCAGTCCCTAGCATCCTGCATCCTGCATCAAACCTGGACTGGCAATTCGTTTCGCTTATGATATCACACATGTTACATTGCCACTCTGCCAACCCATCCCACCCTCTCCCTCTCCCACAGAGTCCAAAAGGCCATTCTATGGAAATACCATTTTAAAGTGGGAACATTTATTGGCCACTTACAACTATATTATCAAGGAAAAGATATGTATTTCAGCAGATACAACTGAAGCACTGGATCACAGAGTGAGTTTTCATAGTTTGTAGCACCATATTAGATTAATTTAATTATAAACATAATATTTCAAATGCAGAATTTTATGCATAGAATTCAAAAATACAGATTTTATGTGCATGCCTGTGAGGGTAAAATTTCAAAATTAACTTAAGGTTTTGAAAGACCAGAGATATATCACATCTGAGAGACAAACTCTTATCCATCCTGTGCTCTCTCCCCTCGTAACTCCCTATCTTATTCTTTTTCAGTTTAGACATCTACTTAATATTTCAGGGAAACATGGCATGAGTATTAAGAGAAATATAAATTAAGGATCAAAATATCACAAGTTTAAGAACATAATTTGCTTTTGTACTTCCTGCATATTCTAGAGTATGGGAAATTATTAAAAATTATCATAGACCAAACTTATTACAATATGTCCATGCTGCTGGAATACTGCTCAGCAACAGAAAGGAATAAACTCGAGTAATTACAATGCATTAAAGATGCCATGGGGTCATAAAGAGTCGGACACAACTTAGCGACTGAAGGTGCCAGTTTAAATGGACAGTACAAGGGGTGATTATATTTACATAAAAACTCAAAGGTGTCCCTGGCGGTCCAGTGATTAAGACTCTGTCTGCCAGTGCAGGGGATGGGTTTATCCCTGATCCAGGAAGATCCTACATGCCATGGAGCAACTAAGCCTGTGTGTGCGTGTGTGTGCGTGTGCTTGTGTGTTTGTACATGCGTGTGTGTGCATACACTCAGTTGCTAAGTCATCTCCAATTCTTTGCAACCCCATGGACTGTAGTCTGCCAGGCTCCTCTGTCCATGGGATTTTCCAAGAAAGAATACTGGAGTAGGTTGCCATTTTCCAGGGGTTCTTCTCGACCCAGGGATTGAACCTAGGTCTCCTGCATTGGCAGGTAGATTCTTTACCACTGACCCATCTGGGAAGCCCAGCTAAGTCTATGTGCCCGTGCACCACAACTACGAGCCTGTGCTCTAGAGTCCAGGAGCTGCAAAGACTGACCTCACTGCTGCAACTACTGAAGCCTGAGGGCCAGGAGCCCGTGTCTAGCAACAAGAGAAGCCACTACATGGAGAAGCCCAAGCGCCACAAAGGAGAGTAGCTCTGGCTCACCACAGCTAGAGAAAGCCCATGTGCAGCAACAAAGACCCAACGCAGCCAAAAATAGGAAAATAAATAAATCTTAAAAAAAAAAAACTTAGTTCTATTTTAAAAGAAAAAAAATCTCTAAGAAATGCAAGCTAATCTTTAGCATGCAAAAGGAGATAGGTGGTTTCCTGTGGAAGGAACCCAGGGCAGGAAGGGGTATACAGGAGGACCCAAGGAAGTTTTTAGAAGTGATGAATATGTTCATTATCTTGACTGTGGCAATGGTCTCATGAGTGAATACTTATGTCATAACTTCTCAAACTGTACACTTTATGTGTTTACTATATGCCATTATACCTCAATAAATTATTAAAACTATCATAAACTATATTTTTCAGAGAAATATAAACTCAGAATTGGGGAAAGTACCTATGTGTGTATGCTATTTGAGGCACAGTCTTTAGATTCAGAAAAACTGAGATTGAATCTTAGTTCTCTCACCTCCTAGCTGTGTGACCTTTCTACGCCTCAGGTCTCTCATCTGTGAAATGGGGAAAATAACGTAGCTACCTCATAGGATTGTTGTGAGGATTAAAAGAGCTAATGAAAGTAGGTATCAGAATGGACTCCACATACACTAAGCATGCACCATTATTCTAAGATGTATTCAAGAACATGTGTGAACATGTATGGACACATAGCAGATAATATGGCACAATCGACATAGAATATAGGATAGTGATGAACCTAAAAGAAGCAAGGAACTGATCTATGAAAAACGAGACTTTTGTTATTACTGTTATTACTTTCTCAAACTTCATCTTAGTTTTAACAGCTATGTGAGGTAAGGCTTATTAGTACCCCCATTCTACAGCTAAGAAAACTGAAGCAGAAGGGGGGTAAGTCATCAGCTAATGAGTGGAACACAGACACTCTGACTTCAGGTCTAGGGCTCTTGAGCACCTTAAACCTGAAGAAATGACAAGAAGGACATTCAAGGTCATTTCTCAAATGTAGTTAATAAGTATTCGGGGACTCAGAGTAAACAGACAATTTGTAGTCCTATGTCTATATCTATGTATTTATAGAGCAAATATTAAGGAAAAGCATCTTTGTCCCCTGCACCCCACTGCCAGTCCCCTGTGCTCCCTCATGTGAAGAGCACCCATATAGTCCTCCATTGCTCTGACTCGTCTTCCCAAGACTCAAGTGCATGAGTCAAGGATGACCACAAATTGCCTAGTCCAGGTTCCTATGTCTCTTCACATTGCTTTCCTACCTCTGTGCCTTTGCATACATGGCTTTGTACATCTTTCACACCTCTGTTTATGAAAATCCTGCCAATGATTGCAGACATTACTGACGCAACTTATTTATTCATTCATTCATTCCAGAAATTTGTATTAAACAACAGGTATTGCCAGGCACTGATCTGGATACTCAGAAAACCACACCAAACAAGCATCACCTCCTCCATCTTTCCCTTCTTTGAATCTGACCTTCACTTTTATACTGTGAAGTGAAATGAAGTGTTAGTTGTTCAGTCCTATCCCACTCTTTGTAATCTGTGGACTGTTTCTCCAGCCAAGAATTCTCCAGGCAAGAATACTGGAGTGGGTTGCCATTCCCTTCTCCAAGAGATCTTCCTGGGATTGAACCCAGGTCTCCCGCATTGCAGGCAGATTTGTTTTCCATCTGAGCTACCAGGGAAGCCCTATATTGTAGTTGTTCCTTTAACCTTAGAGCTATGACAGGTTCAGGATATAGCACTTGAGATGTGGGAGACAGACTCTTATTTGAAATGTATTAATTTAAGAGAAAGGAAAGTGTTGAATTTGATACAATTTTTTAAAAGTTTGATATAAACAATGCTCAGAAATTCACACAAGGGAGCCAAACCTGAACAAAGATGAATTGGTTTAAGAAACTCAAGGAAACTTTTGGCCTCCCCAGAGAGATGCAAGAAGGCAACTAGATGTCACTGGGGACAACCCTCACCATCTCTTGTCATTTGGAAGAGGGATTAAATAGGTTAAGGACAAGAATTAGGGAGTTTCAAAAAAAGAACTCAGGAAATAGTATCAAGGCAAATAATTGCAGAGATCAGTATAATGAAAATCTGTGGAAATTTAAAATGTTTTTAAGAGCAGCTTTTCACAGAGAAAGTTCTCCCCAAGAGCCACAGAGAATGTTGTATGAACGTTAGAGGTTTTTAAAACAGAGAAAGTGAGTTATATAGAGAAAATGTTTTCATACGTATTTTTACGTCTTTTTCTTCTGCTCAGAACTGCCACAGACTGGAGGTTCCCCTAGACTCTAAGGCCTAAAGTTTATGGTTTATCAAATCTGATGTTTAAAATACACTGTTTCTTAAGAAAGCTGTGGTCTGAGCAAAGGTGTGATATACAGGAAGCTGCTGTTAGAATTTAGTCTGGGTCACAGTTGTTTTACAACATAGGTAGCTTTTTAGACTTTGTTTAGGCAACTAAATTGCAATAGAGACAGGAGAATAATTATCGGTGAAATTAATGAAATACCCCCAAGGCTTAAGTGTTGTTGTATGCAATGCTCGGCTGCTAATAGCATTTATAAAATTGAACAAGACAAAAATTTTTAAAAATGTATAGCCTGAAGTTTTTTCAAAGTCATGATAATGAGACCATAAACAAAACAATGTTCCTTTTCATAAAAAAAAAGAAACAAAAACTATTTTGCTGGTTATTTGTTACACACATATTCATCTTTCTTATGGTCTCTTCCATATCTAAAATATTATTTTTCTAGGACGCCTACACATATACTGTGATAAATAGATAATATAGTATTCTCTGTGTATAGTATAGATAGTAGGAAAAACAAAAGAAGAAACAATATGTTTAAAAAAAAAAAGCATTTAAAATAGTTTCTCTCTTACTATTCTTTTATCACCTCCTCCATGAAGTTCAACAGGAAGTTACAACTCTCAGTTGCATAATTTGTGTTTTCCATTTTCTGTATGTTTTTCAGCTGAGCCTTTATTAGAAATATGAAGTCAGTTCTAGTGAGAATACCATGACACAACTTATCACATATGATGTCACCTTCATCTCAGTCAGAGCCCTGGGGCTCTCCCTACTAAAATATATCACTAAATAGTGTTATTAATAATGCCCCCTTGAAGGGTAGATAAATTAGAGATTCCTTTGGAGGAGGAGAAAGAAAATATGAAAATAGGAGAGGACAGAGTTCTGCTTTCATTCAATTTAGCAGCCAACCGGCATTTTGTTGGGTCAGGGGAAGGTATGTTCCCACCCCAATGGCAAAATTTCATATGCCTTGTTTTCAGCGTGGTCATCATTGCTACTCCAATTTTGGACTCCAAAATCACTGCGGCTGGTGACTGCAGCCATGATATTAAAAGACGCTTGCTCCTTGGAAGAAAAGCTATGAACAACCTATACAGCATATTAAAAAGCAGAGATATCACTTTGTTAACAAAGGTCCATCTAGTCAAAGCAATGGTTTTTCCAGTAGTCATGTAAAACCATGACATTGTGGTGTGAGAGTTGGACCATAAAGAAGGTTGCATGTGAGACCTGGACCATAAAGAAGGTTGAATGCCGAAGAATTGATGCTTTTGAACTGTGGTTTGGAGAAGACTCTTGAGAGTCCCTTGGACTGCAAGGAAATCCAATCAGTCCATCCTAAAGGAAATCAACCCTGAATATTCATTGAAAGGACTGATGCTGAAGCTGAATCTCCAATACTTTGGCCACCTGATGCAAAGAGACAACTCATTGGAAAGGACCCTGATGCTGGGAAAGATTGAAGGCAGGAGGAGAAGCGGGTAACAGAGCATGAGATGGTTGGATGGCATCATTGCCTCAATGGACATGAGTTTGAGCAAACTCTGGAAGATGGTGAAGGACAGGGAAGCCTGGCATGCTGCAGTTCATGGGGTAGTAAAGAGTTGGACACGACTGAGTGACTGAACAACATCATCATTGCTAGTATTATTCTTTTTTTGTTCTCAAAACTGATGTGCTAGTGTACATTAGTTTGTTTGATTAAAAGGTAAATTTGTTGATATTTTCCTCTATATTCCACATTTTTTTTGACAAGAATGGAAGTGCATTACTTTTATAAACATTAAAAAAAAATTACCTGGTTTTCAATTCCTCCAACACTTAAGGAACATCTGCTATGTGCCAGAGATTGTGCTAAGTGATGGGGAAAGTTGAACAAAACACAAATCTACTGTCATATAAATTCAGTTCATCAAAAAACAGTTCACTAAAATATCATTTGTTAAAGTGATTTCAAGCTGTTTGCTCTCAAAAACTCACAATCTAATAGAAAATATAGATATGTAAACAGCCATAACATGTCTGCTTTATTAGTGGTGTGAACAAAGATACTTATCAAAGCCCAGAAAAGAAAATAGCTCTTCTTAGGGGTCACAGATCAATCCAATGAGAGAGTGTGATTTGATCCGGGCTCTGAAGCAGGAGCTGCATTTAATCTGTATTGTGTCTTTTAGTTTTTCTTCATGGCTTCAAGCAGGATGATGAGAAGGGTAAAAGGCTAGTTTAAACTCTAGGTTTTGTTCCAAACTAAACACTGAGGTGTACTTCCTTTCATTTTATGTGCTTTTACCTTGTGCTTATAAGATTCTTTTTTTCATTGAAAGGCATTTTACTTTAATTACAGTAGTATGTACATGTCAATCCCATACTCCTAATCTACCCCTCCTCACTACCTCATAACCTGAAAGTCTGTGAGTCTGTTTCTTTTGTGTAAATTCATCTGTATGATTTTTTTAGAAGTATTTGAACACAGACTCCTCACACGTACAGCCTCACTGAAGCAAAAAGAGCAACTCCATTCTCCCAGCTCCATAATTTCTTAGTTAAGCATACACAGCCCTGAAGTTGGACGAGTTTTAAGTCCTGACCTCACTCAATAAGATGCCTCAGCTGCACGTGGAGTAGTCATATGTACACTGGACTCTCCCTTGTGGCTGGTGGTCATGTCTTGCCTCATGATGTCAGATAGGATCATAAATAATGCCAACCCAAGAGGATAAAAAACTGGATATGTTTCACCTGAGGAAGGGTCAGGGCTCACAGGCAGATAGGACTTGGCACTATCCTGCAAGCCATGTGGTAGGAACCAAAAAAAAAAAAAAATTGTTTCAAAAACAAGAAAAATAAAGCAGCTGTTGGTCCCTAAAATGACTTAATGTGACTTGTAATAAAACAACCTAGGCAGTCTCACACCAGGACACACAGCTTCATAAAAGGGATCCCTGTTTGTCCCCCAGTCTCATGCATTTGTGCAAAGCATAGCCTGTCAACCATACTTCAAGACTTTGAAAGTTCTACTGCTTTGAAAAGCATCTGCATTGACTTTGTGCTTAATGCTACTTTATCAGACTCCCCAAAAGCCTATGCATCATTTTTATTGTGTCTCATTAGGGTCTTTATTCACCTGTGTACAGTTGGACAGAATGATGCTCCCACTGTAGCAAAATTGCAATAGCTTATAGTTCCATGTTTCCAATGAGGATCTTAGGCTACATTTAACTATTTGGGGGCCCAGGCTGGTACATAACCTTGGTCCTCAGAAATGACTTTCTACCAATGCACAGTGAAGAATTCCTTAATAAATTAGGAATCATTTTATGTACATTAACCAAGAATATGATAATTGTATACATCAATTCTTGAGGGGTCCAAAAATGTACTCTGATTCTACATCCTAGGTCTTCTGTTGCCTCTTCAAGCAGGATTAAGTGAAAATGCCAGAGAAGGTTGTGTCTTTTATGTAGTAGTGCTTAATTCTTGCAGGAATAAGAGATTGGTCAAATGGGATTAATGGACATATGGTCATGGAACCCATGTTCAAATGAACCTTATGATCATGAGATAAACTTTGAATGATACTGGATTATCAGAAAAATAGCATTTGCTTGGAATGTATCCTGCTTATAACATGAAATACTTTGGTAAGGGCCCTGACTGACAGATGGAAATCTTGATGGTTCCTTCCACTGTTTCCATTCCCAAAGTGAGATGAGTACACATGTACTCTTTGTCCATTGGCGTTGACAAGAGGGAAACAGTTTGATAATGTAATAGTTTTAGACCTATGATCTGGAATCCCCTTCTCTACAAGATCATACTGGCCATTACATTCCAACCTGGACTCAAGTCCTCATCAGCTGGTCTTGTTTATATACAATTACTTTGCAATCTAAAGTTTACATAAAGAAGAATCAGCTTAGTCATAATAAAAAAAAATAGCCTAACTAAAGTTGATAAATGTTAAAAGTTGAGAGTAGTATAGAAAATTATCTTCTAATAAAATGATTCATAATAAAATAGAAGAAGTAACCTCAAAGAATTAGAAAAATTGTTCTTAAACACACTGCATTCAATCAAGACAAAGATGACATATTTTAGGAATGGTCCATAATGGTTGAAGCCTACTCACAGATTCAGCTCCAGTGTAATTACTTGCAATTACTTATTTAATTTCCATCTGCTCTGGTAGATTATACACACCATGAAGTCAATATCCCCAACATCAGCAGACTGCTGACAAAGAACCTCCTCAATGCATACTTGTTGGATGAATGAATAAATGAAAGTAAATTTACTCCAAGTTCTCATAACAGATGACAAAGGATTTGAGGGAGATGGCAAATAAACCCTGGGAATCATTTCCAGAGGAAAAGCAACTCACTTATCCCCTACATTTAAAGTGGTGAAAAATAGTGAAATACATTATATGTGAGATCTACACCTGGTTGTTTTGCATTACTTTTGACGAGTCTCCATCTTGGCTACACAATTATAGTCATCTGAGGAGGTTAAAAAAAAACCTAGTTGAAACAATCTCTGGGGTGGGGTTGGCCGAGCATGGTGAATTTGTCAATGTGTTTCTGATGATTCTAACAAGCAGGCAATGTTGGGAACACTGATGGAAAGGCACTCTTTCCCAGACTTGTCTGATTATAAGAATCACCCAGGTTGCTCGGCCTGCAATCAGCCTGAGTGGTTTTTAAAACTTGGCCAGTTTGGAAGATAAAAAGTGCCCTCTGTTTTGTTTTGACAGAGAAGCACTCATTTCTAATTCTTTAAGTCCATTTGACTTCAAATTTCACCTTCTACAGAGTTGCAATGTTTCTAATTTAGTGTCAACACAAAAGTAATTTACTTCAGGACTATGTTCCAGGCTACCCTGGGGCATTTCTTTTTGTCCTGAAACAATACTTCTACAGCTTTCATAAGACTGTATCTTTATTACTGTAAGTCAATGCCAATCTATGTAAAGTAATTGCAGCATGTGATTGTCAGGGTAAGTTGTTTGGACGCAAAGGGGTGGGGGAGTGGAGGGGAAGGAGAAATCAATGTGGATTTTTAATGACACAGAAAGAGGTCTTGGACTGGAACTTAATAGATGATGGGAGGAAAGGGGAGCAGAGGGCAGGGCAAGTCATGAGCAATGCCTCTATTCTAGGCATATGAAACATTCATAAACTACACCCACCATTATTCATATTGTCTTCTGTTGCTTCTGCCTGGAATGTGTCTCTCCTTTGTAAACTTTGTGAATCCTACCTTCCTATCCACATCCCCAAACCACATTCTTGACCTGCTCAGTCAGAATTGGAAGTGGGTGCTAGAAGTTTTTAACAAGTTCCCCAAGCGATTTTTATAATGGAACGCTAATTAGCATGATTAATCTTTCTACACAGTTCAAGAGGAAGATAGATGGGACAGAATGTCCCCAAAGAGAACCAAATGCAACAAACAAGTGCTTCTGTCGAAATAAATCAGATATACCATTTTTCATTTATCAGTCTGGCAAAGATTAAAACACTTTTCACCACTCAGCACTGATGATGAAATGAGCTTTTACACACTGCTGGTGGGAATGTGAATGGTACATTACTAAAGGACAATTTAGCAACTCTGATCAAGAGCCTTGACATTTTTTCATACCCTTTGACATAGTAATTCCACGTTTAGAAATTTACCCTAAGGCTGTGGTCTCAACCCTGGTAATTTATCAGAATCACTTGTGAAACTTTTATATGAACTACAGATTTCTGGGCCCCACTCCCTGGAGATTATGATTCTGTCGATTTGGGGCAAGGTCTGGGAATCTGGGTTTTGAAAATACTCATGTCAATTGGACTTTTTTTTTTTTAATTTCAGATAATAGAAAAGTTAAAAATTGCTGACAGTTCCATGTTCTACTTCTTTCCCTCACTCCCTGTGGGTAACCACACAGAATATGTTGTTCTGCATTTTCTTCACCCCATAACATATATCATTATTCCACTTCAGCATATTCAGATCTAATATTTTAATAGCTGTTTATCCAATAGAAGTAATTCAACTTATTTAAGAATTAAGAGTTGGACCATAAAGAAGGTTGAGTGACGAAGAATTGATGCTTTGGAAATGTGGTGTTGGAGAAGTCTCCTAAGAATCCCCTGGACTGCAAGGAGATCAAACCAGTCAATCCTAAAGGAAATCAACCTTGAATATTCATTAGAAGGACTGATGCTGATGCTCCAATACTTTGGCCACCTGATGCAAAGAGCTGACTCATTAGAAAAGACCCTTATACTGGGAAAGATTGAGGGTAGGAGGAGAAAGGGATGACAGAGGATGAGATGGTTGGATGGCATCATTGACTCAATGGACATGAGTTTGAGCAAACTCTGGGAGATGGTGAAGGACAGGAAGGCTGTCATGCTGCATTCCATGGGGTCTCAAAGAGCTGGACACAACCGAGTGATGGGACAATTACAAAAGAATTGAGATTATTTAAAGATGGACATTTGAGATCATTTTCACATTATGCTATTATAAATAACAAAACAATGAACATAATTGTATGGATATCCTTCTTTTTACCCATATAAGAACTTCTACAGCATAAATATCCAGAAATGGAATTCATGAGTTGCATTAAACATTGATACTGACAAACTGCTTTTCAAAAATGGTTTTACAAAGTGTGGCAAGCATACCTACTTGTTCCCCCAAATTCCTGCTGCTTCTCTCCCCTTCGAAGTGTGAAGTGGCAGTCCATCCAGAGATTACATTGCTTAGCATTCCCTGCATGGTGTGGAAGTTGTGTAACTAGTTCATGCTAATGAGATATAGATATAGTGTGCCATTTCTAGGCCAAGGAATCTTTGATGTGGCTGTGAGTTCATGCTCTTTCTCTTTCTCCAGCTCCTGCCTATCTCCAAAGAGATCCTTTTGGAATAGCCAAGCCCTGTGTGGAAGGAACTCGGATCCCTGAATTGTAATGAAAATGAAAGCCACCCACGTATCTATAGACTAACCAATACTAAACTGTTATGTGCATGATAAATAAAATCCTACTGTCTGATAGTTTAATAAAATAACTAGTATTATTCTCATTAATATATCGGTTTACAATCACGTCCGGAGAAGGCAATGGCACCCCACTCCAGTACTCTTGCCTGGAAAATCCCATGGATGGAGGAGCCTGGTAGGCTGCAGTCCATGGGATCGCTGAGGGTCGGAAACGACTGAGCGACTTCACTCTCATTTTTCACTTTCATGCATTGGAGAAGGAAATGGCAACCCACTCCAGTGTTCTTGCCTGGAGAATCCCAGGGATGGGGGAGCCTGGTGGGCTGCCGTCTCTGGGGTCGCACAGAGTCGGACACGACTGAAGCGACTTAGCAGCAGCAGCAGCATAGAGCAGATTACCAACAAGTGCATGGTTATAGTTGATTTGCAAGGTTGGAGTTTAGGATCAATACATAGAGCTAAAAAGAGTTGAAGACATGGGAAATTAATAGGGCCTCCAATACAGTTTGTTTTCTATTCATGGAGAACTATTTTTAAAAAATAAAAATCAGATATTCTTCCATTCAGTGATAAGTTCTTTCATTCATTCACTGACAAATGAACAAAGGGAAAATGGGTTTAATTTATAGCAAAATGACAAAAGAAGGTATTTTCTGATAACCATGTTGGTACTGGAAAGCAACAAAGTCTGTTCATGCAGTAGACTTCCCTAGAGATTTTAAATAACAGGAAATAGATTGAAGTGGTTCAGCTGTGGTTTTAAAAACCAAAGGGTGGGACACCCTTGGTAATCTGTTTTTGCCCTTTGGCTTCTTGCTTATAGATGAGAATATAGGAGGGGGAGAATGAATAGTGTTCGATAGCAATACAGCACTTTAAGATGATAATTATAGCACTTAAAATGACAAGCAAAAGACAGACATGAGGTTTTAAATTTCATTATACTTGTAGAGATGCAATGGAGTGAAAACTGCAAACTAGATGTCCAGTTCCAGAAGACTGGGTAAAGTTAGGTACATCCATAAGATAGGAAAGACCTACAGAAGAACAGTGAAAAACATTGCCAGGAGAAATGAAAGATTTAACCATATGGATGTTTTAGGTGACTGCCAGAAGTTTAGGGGTAGTGGAAGAGTGGGGAAGTTGCAATTATGTACAGTAAGATTGACTATAGTTAATACTGTATCAAATAATGGAAATACACTAAGAGAGTAGACTTCTGGTGTTCTTGTCACACACACTAAAATGATACCTGAGATAATACTAGTTAGCTTGACTGCACTAATCTTTTCATTATGTATATGTATATCAAATCATCATACTGTGCATATTAAATACATATATATATATATATATAAAAGAATGAAAACTCTAGAATGTGGTTTTGTATCCTTTCCTCAAAAGTTTCTCAGTTTTTGCTGCTTCTGGTCCCATCCAACCAAATTCTCTCACATGTACAACATACTTAAAAAAAGTACATCTTCCCAAACCCAATCCCCTTCATCTTTAGAAACTGGTGATTTCAGCAAGAAAGTTTTATTATCAAAGCTGAGTTTATGGACGCTAAACTGCAATCGCAATGATGACACAACATTTGCTCCATTTATTTAGGATACTGATTGTAGCAAGGAGAGATTCACATTTTCAACATCAACTATACTGTTTATTAAATGAGACACTGAGCCCCAACTATGTGCTGGACTTGTATTAAATTTTGGGAATGCAGAGATGAACATGCTAAGGAGATCACAGCTTTGTGGAGAAAACAGGTAAGTATGCAGACACATCAGTTCTAGTTACTTTCCATTAACTTTCTGCTGCACTCCACTAGAATTTATCAAACTCATCTTCTTATCCCACTTCCTGCCCCAAATGTAATCATTATGCAACATCATACAGTAACCCAGACTAAAACTCTCAATCGTCTCTCATTTCTTGCTCTGCCATCTCACACATTTCATATCTATCCACTCATTAAGTGATACATTCTTTTAGGAAATTATCTCACAACTCCAGCACACTTTTTTCACCCTTGTCATTGCCCAGCTCAACACCCCTTGAACTACTGCAATAATATCCGGACAGGTCTCCATGCCTAAGTGGTCACCTCTGCCACTCTATGCTCCACACTGCTGCCATGAGGCCTCTGTCTATCTGTCTATCATCTCTACCTCTTTCTCTGGGAAGACTATTTATTGTCCAGAGAAAGATACAGAAGAGTCTAGAGGAGGAGAAATACTGAGTTGATGGTATACTGAACTACAGAGAACCAATGAGATATTAATTTTTCCCAAAGAAATCTTGACAGAAATAAGGTAAGTTATGAAAACTTGGTAAGTAGAAAAGGCAGTTGGCTTGGCTGTTTTTTGTTTTTTGTTTTTTTTTTAGTTTGATATGACACTTTATTTTCTCATTTCCACATCTTGCAACTGAGACAGAGATGATAGATTGAAGGACAGAAATAGGCAGGTTCTTGACTCCCCAGGCACACAGGAGGGTCTTCATTTCTCTGGTAAGCATAGTTCTTGGCTATCTGTACCATGTTAGCACCTCACTGCGTACTCAACACACAGGAAGTGATGTCATTATGTTCTTGACCAAGGTAGCCAATCACAGGATAATGGTAATAAGTGCAACCAAGTACCAAATATTTGGCTCAGTTCAGTTCAGTTCAGTCGCTCAGTCATGTCTGACTCTTTGTGACCCCATGAATTGCAGCACGCCAGGCCTCCCTGTCCATCACCATTTCCCAGAGTTCACTCAAACTCACGTCCATTGAGTCCGTGATGCCATCCAGCCTCTGTCGTCCCCTTTTCCTCCTGCTCCCAATCCATCCCAGCATCACAGTCTTTTCCAATGAGTCAACTCTTCGCATGAGGTGGCCAAAGTACTGGAGTTTCAGCTTTAGCATCATTCCTTCCAAAGAGCATTCAGAACTGATCTCCTTTAGAATGGACTGGTTGGATCTTCTCGCAGTCCAAGGGACTCTCAGGAGTCTTCTCCAACACCACAGTTCAAAAGCATCACTTCTTCAGTGCTCAGCTTTCTTCACAGTCCAACTCTCACATCCATACATGACCACTGGAAAAACCATAGCCTTGACTAGACGGACCTTTGTTGGCAAAGTAATGTCTCTGCTTTTCAATATGCTATCTAGATTGGTCATAACTTTCCTTCCAAGGAGTAAGTGTCTTTTAATTTCATGGCTGCAGTCACCATCTGCAGTGATTTTGGAGCCCCAAAAAATAAAGTCTGACACTGTTTCCACGGTTTCCCCATCTATTTCCCATGAAGTGATGGGACCAGATGCCATGATCTTCGTTTTCTGAATGTTGAGCTTTAAGTCAACTTTTTCACTTTCCTCTTTCACTTCCATCAAGAGGCTTTTTAGTTCCTCTTCACTTTCTGCCATAAGGATGGTGTCATCTGCATATCTGAGGTTATTGATATTTCTCCCAGCAATCTTGATTCCAGCTTGTGCTCTTCCAGCCCACTGTTTCTCATGATGTACTCTGCAATTAACTTAAATAAGCAGGGTGACAATATACAGCCTTGACATACTCCTTTTCCTATTTGGAACCAGTCTGTTGTTCCATGTCCAGTTCTAACTGTTGCTTCTTGACCTGCATATAGGTTTCTCAAGAGGCAGGTCAGGTGGTCTGGTATTCCCATCTCTTTCAGAATTTTCCACAGTTTACTGTGATCCACACAGTCAAAGGCTTTGGCATAGTCAATAAAGCAGAAATAGATGTTTTTCTGGAACTCTCTTGCTTTTTTGATGATCCAGCAGATGTTGGCAATTTGATTTCTGGTTCCTCTGCCTTTTCTAAAACCAGCTTGAACATCTGGAAGTTCACAGTTCACGTATTGCTGAAGCCTGTCTTGGAGAATTTTGAGCATTACTTTACTAGCGTGAGATGAGTGCAATTGTGCGGTAGTTTGAGCATTCTTTGGCATTGCCTTTCTAGACCCAGATTTTTTTTAAAAGGAAGTAGTGTGAGAGCTAGGTGTCAACTGAGCAAATCTTCTGTCTCCCAGGTCATTTCTGGAGAAATCAGTAAGATAAGCCCAGAGGGGAACTGGTGACTTGGTGAGAAAATAGCTTCTTCCCCAAACAATGAACTTTTCATTGACAAATTACAATTGATACCTTTAAAGTTATTGGATCAATTAAAGGCAATCATTCAATGCCTATGAACTAAGAACTTCCCAGCTGTTGCTAATGGTAAAGAACCTACCTACCAATACAGGAGACATAAGAGACACAGGTTCTATCCCTGGAGCGGAAAATGGTAACCTACTTCAGTATTCTTGCCTAGAGAAACTGCATGGACAGAGAAGCCTGGTGGGCTACAGTCCACAGGATCACAGAGTCAGACACGACTGAATTGGCTTAATACACAGGTACTATGAACTAAATCTAATTATATACTAAGTTTAGGTAGCACCTTGATCATTATTCACTCAGATCATAGTTTTAAAGCTAAAATAAAATGGTTTTTTAAAACTTGGATTATACTAACTTGTTTACAAGTGGATTGTTTATTTTTGCTCCAATTTTTATGCTTTTACTAAACTTGTACAAAAATATTTAAAGCAGCAAACACTAAGGTAACAAACAAGTCTTACAAATTACCTTGGTTTTGATTAAATATCTCTTTGGAAAGTTTCCAGGTCACAGTGGATTCAGAAAAGTTTAACTAAGCTTTCCTATAAGTCTTCATCTCCATGAGATGGGGCAACTGAAAAAAGAAACTAATTTAAAAAAAGAACTGCTGGCAGAATGATACAATTATTCCACTTTTAAGATAAACATCTGGCTCAGCTTTTTCTTCAGTCACCATGATGCCACCAGCAAATGGAACCCATGGATAGTAAACATCAGCTTATGACACTTAACATTTTCATATCCTCTGCCCCAACTGGCATCTGTGTCTCTCCACCCACGTTCTCAATGGTGAGATTAGTCATCATACTAGGGGCTATAGAAATCTATTTAATTATATTCTTGGGGGTGACTGCTCTCTCTGGGGTTTGGCAGCTCCTCTAAAAGTTTCTGTTACAGTCTGTCAGGCTGATAGACTCAGGCCTCATCCCTATGTCTGGACTTTTCATGATAGCTCTTGGATAAATTTCATGAGCTTCATGTTTAGTTTTGGGACTTCTCTGGCAGTCCAGTGGTTGGAACTTCGCCTTTCATTGCATGTGGGTGTAAGTTTGGTTCTTGGATAGGGGGCTAAGCTCCCACATGCCTTGGGAGCCAAAAAGCCAAGAAACATTAAAAAAAAACCCAGAAACAATATTGTAACAAATTCAATAAAGATTCTAAAAGTTGGTCTACATCAAAAAATCATTAAAAAAAAAAAAAAGAATTTTTTTTTTTTAATTTTCTTTCCCTTGGGAACACTATAGCTAGGCTTTGTATTAGGGGAAATAAAACTTATCCAATCACTAAATTTAGATAATTTGAGAAGGGGGAGAATAGGGGCTGGAATGAGGAAGAAAAAAGCTTTAAGTCTTAGGATATTCTCCAGAATTATTTTGCCTGCAGCAGATAAGGGATGGATCTTTCTAGAGAGAAAGATTGCTCTATATATGTTTTCAAAAAAACCTACATTCATGTCCCACTTGGCTTAAAAACCTTTGATGGCTCCCCATTGCCAAAGTCCAAACTTCTTCAGTTCAGTTCAGTCGGTCAGTAGTGTCCAACTCTTTACAACCCCATGAACAGCAGCACGCCAGGCCTCCCTGTCCACCGCCAAATCCCAGAGCCTATCCCAAACTCATGTCCATTGAGTCGGTGATGCCATCCAACCGTCTCATTCTCTGTCATCCCCTTCTCCTCCTGCCCTCAATCTTTCCCAGCACCAGGGTCTTTTCAAGTGAGTCAGCTCTTTGCATCAGGTGGCCAAAGTACTGGAGTTTCAGCTTCAGAATCAGTCCTTCCAGTGAACACCCAGGACTGATCTCGTTTAGGATGAACTGGTTGGATCTCCTTGCAGTCCAAGGGACTCTTTAGAGTCTTCTCCAACACCACAGTTCAAAAGCATCAATTCTCCAGTGCTCAGCTTTCTTTATAGTCCAACTCTCACATCCATACATGCTGCTGCTGCTGCTGCTAAGCCGCTTCAGTCATGTCTGACTCTGTGTGACCATATAGATGGCAGCCCACCAGGCTCTGCCGTTCCTGGGATTCTCCAGGCAAGAGTATTGGAGTGGGTTGCCATTGCCTTCTCCCATCCATACATGACTACTGGGAAAACCATTGCCTTGACTAGATGGACCTTTGTTGACAGAGTAATGTCTCTGCTTTTTAATATGCTGTCTAGGTGGCTTAGCATGGCATTCAAGGTCCTCATCAGTTCAGTTCAGTTGCTCAGTCGTGTCTGACTCTTTGTGACCCCATGGACTGCAGCATGCCAGGTCTCCCTGTCCATCACCAACTCCTGGAGTTTACTCAAACTCATGTCCATTGGGTCGGTGATACCATCCAACCACCTCATCCTATGTTGTCCCCTTCTCCTCCTGCCTTCAATCTTTCCCAGCAAAGGGTCTTTTCAAATGAGTCAGTTCTTCACATCAAGTGGCCAAGTATTGGAGATTCAGCTTCAGCATCAGTCCTTTCAGTGAATATTCAGGGCTGATCTCCTTCAGAATGGACTGGTTGGATCTCCTTGCAGTCCAAGGGTCTCTCAAGAGTCTTCTCCAACACCACAGTTCAAAAGCATCAATTCTTCGGCACTCAGCTTTCTTTATAGTCCAACTCTCACATCCATACATGACCACTGGAAAAACCATAGCTTTGACTACATGGACCTCATACAAGGTCCTCATACAACCCCCTTTTAATGCTTGAAGTGCCAAGCTTGTTTGAGGGATGGGGATTCATTCCCCCGTTGTGTTCCTGCTCCTGCTTTTCCTCTGTACATGATTCCCTTCCCTCCCTTCTTGTCAGAGTTCTGAATCATCCTCTTAGAACCAGCTCAAATGTTCCCAACTCTGTTGTGACTGTAAGAAATCCAAATCATCATTTGGAATTTAAATACATATGGACTATAAACAAATAATTATTTCATAAGAGGGAAAGAACAAATCGCTATGGACTGTGATACACTGTGATACACATTGATACACTGTGAGAGAAGACTTAATAAGGAGGGAGAGCAATCCTGGCAGGCCTGGATAAGATAAAGGTTTGGAGGAATATGCAAAAAATGATCCATGAATGCAGTCTCAGGTGAGTGGGATCTTGAGTTGATCACCTGGGATTTCCAGTTTAGTGTGATGTGCATGAGCATTGTGATGTACACTACCCACCTTCTGTTGGCTGTCCCAGATTGTGCAGCAAACAAAATTCTGACACCAAACTCACATTTCATCTTAGATGGCATGACTTGCGGGTCTCTTAGCCTTTGACATGTGAGCATGGTGATACTGGCATCAGGTAATTATCTCAGAAGGAAAATAGGGATGTGTCCTGAGGATTTGGGAAAATAACTGTGGCATGAAAATGGCAAATTGGCTGCTGCTCATATGTAGACAATAACCTGAAGGACTGAAGCTTCCAGTTGCTCCTTCAGAGTTGACGCCTACTGGCTACACCAGGCTCTGTTCAGATTGGAGGCTGAGGTCACCTTGTCGCCTCTCTTATATATGGTGTACAGAGGGGAAGGAAGAGGAGTGAACTAAGAAAGCAGCACGAGTTAGAGGAGACCATCTGGTAGATTCAGAGCCACTCAATAGTTTAAAAAAAACCATACTTTTTTCTCCATCATATTGCAAAAATGTGCTTCTAATCTTCCACCTTGTCAAGTTAAAAATCTCACTTTGCTCGATACTCAGAACCAACAGTAGGATTTTTATAGACCGGACCAGAAGGAACCACGGTTTACCCAACTTTAGAGGACCTTTAAACCCCAACATGTATTTTTGTCCAGGCAAATCCAAACACCTCTGACAACGAGGCCACAAGAGTGCAGAGAACAGAACATGTCAGGTGTGGTTTGCGCTTGCTCGCGCTCCCTCACACACAGAGTCTAAAACTCTCACTAACAGACTCATTACCCTGGTGGGTGAAAAATGTTCTGTAGGTGATGGGACTACTAACCACAGAGTTAATCACCAAAACCCTGAACTCAGCCTTCTAATGGAGGTTTTTGTTTTTTTTTTAATCAGACAAGTTTGCTATTGTCTGTTTCCCCTTACTTCCTGATACTAATTTGTGACGGACAGCCATTGAGGCTCCTATAAGTTAAAAACAAAACATAGGAGGTGTGTATTTTTTAGAGTGTAAACTTCATGACTTCCTCCAATTGTATTCCTAGTGCTTAAGATGTAATTGATAATATAATAAGAACTTGTCTAATATTTGTTGACCAGATAATAAGATTGGCTATGTGATATTTATAAAATACTCAGTACAAAGTGACAAAGTATGAAAATGGAAAGATAGAGTCATTTACCTGTTAGCAAACCATAACAAAAAGAAAGCCACACAATAAAATGTTAAAATGCAAATATAATAAATGGATCAAAGAGGATATTTTATATGAATTTTTTTAAGTTGAATTCACCAATACTATTTTGTACTTAGCTCCTCACAACATAGTAACAAATACACAAAGCAAAAACTTCTAGAAGTTTAAGAGTTGATAAACACCAATAATAGAAAAAGACTGACTCAGTATTCTGCTTTCAAAAATCAATGGGAAAAAAAAAAAATCAATGGGATTTTCTAACAGGGTGCCCTGATTCTTTCTTGACTAACTACAGTTCATTAAAAGATCAGAGTAAGCTTTGAAAAACAGAAATCTGTTCATGTCACACCTTTGCCCAAACCTCTCAATGACTCCTCATCATACTAAGAATAAGACTCAGAATCTTGACCAAGGCCCACAAGATTCTATACAAGGCAGCCCAGGCTCACATCTTTGATCTCATCTTTTTTATTTCATGTTTTAGATACATCCTTGTAAAAACTATAGTTTGTCTTAGAACTGCTAAGTTTGATCCACACAGTGAATATTTTTTTCTGATATATTATTGCACATTTTCAACCTTTCATGTACTCTATTTTTACCTTTTTGCAGTGAAACTTTTGAAATTTTAACATGTGTGCTTATCATCTGTGTCTGATTTCCTTTAGTAATTCCTTCTGTGAGCATACCCTTGTAGATTTTGTATAGTATTACACAAAACTTTTAATTTTTCATAATAATTGAACTGGGTATAGAATTCTAAGTTTTTGGATATTGTATTCTAGTGCTGTGAAGATATTACACTCTTATCGCACTTGATATTCTTTTAAATTTGGCTTTCAGTTTTTCTTATTTTTAAGTAGTTAATATATTTGAGCTCTCTTGCTACTTTCAGGATCTTTTCTCTCTCTCTGGTGTCCTATACTTTCTTTTTATTTACTATGCTTGGGGCCTGTATTTCTAGAGTCTAAGGATATATGAATGCGAGAGTTGGACTGTAAAGAAAGCTGAACGCTGAAGAATTGATGCTTTGGAACTGTGGTGTTGGAGAAGACTCTTGAGAGTCCCTTGGACTGCAAGGAGATCCAACCAGTCCATTCTAAAGGAGATCAGCCCTAGGTGTTCTTTAGAAGGAATATGCTAAAGCTGAAACTCCAGTACTTTGGCCACCTCATGCGAAGAGTTGACTCATTGGAAAGACTCTGATGCTGGGAGGGATTGGGGGCAGGAGGAAAAGGGGACGACAGAGGATGAGGTGGCTGGATGGCATCACTGACTCGATGGACATGAGTTTGAGTGAACTCCGGGAGATCGTGATGGACAGGGAGGCCTGGCGTCCTGCGATTCATGGGATTGAGAAGAGTTGGACATGACTGAGTGACTGAACTGAACTGAACTGAACTGAAGGATATGATGGGCTTCCCAGGTGGTGCTAGTAGCAAAGAACCTGCTTGCCAATGCAGGAGACATAAGAGACTCAAGTTCAATCGTTGGGTTCGGAAGATTCCTCTGAAGGAAGGCATGGCAACCCACTCTAGCATTCTTGCTTGGACAGTCTCGTGGACAGAGGAGCCTGGCGGGCTACAGTTCGAGTGTCACAAAGAGTTAGGCACTATTGAAGTTACTTGCCATGCATGCACATGGATAAATGACAGGATATATGACAGCCACCAGTTCGGCTCCTACTCACAATTCTGTTTTATAGTTTAAAATTTTTTTTGGTTCTATGTGTATGTGTGTATGCTCAGTTGGTTCAGTCATGTCTGACTCTTGGTGACCGTATGGATTATAGCCCACTGGGCTCCTCTGCCCATGGGATTCTCCAGGCAAGAATACTGGAGTGGGTTGTTGTGCCCTCCTCCAGAAGATCTTCCTGACTCGGGGATCAAACCTGCTTCTCCTGCAGTGCAGGCAGATTCTTTACCATTGAGCCACTGGGGAAGCCCTTTTGGTTCTATAACTTGCCTTAATTTGTGATAAATTTATCTATGCATTTAAAGTCTATTACATTTTATCTAGCATTTTAATGTATTTTTAGTGAGACCAGTTTTGAGTTTAGCTACCTAGAAACAGAAGTCATAACTGGACTAATGAAACATTTAGATTAAATATGAACAAGAGCACTCCATATTAAAGTATATAGAACATTTCTCTCACTCAAAATGTATAGTGTTAAATTCATGTATAAGGAAAAAACGGCTGGAAATTAAGTATTTGAATAAAGAAGTTAGACAAAGAATAAACTGAAGAAATTAGATGGATATAGAACCAGATTGGTACATGATATATGTCCACTGGGCTTCCCAGGTGGCTCAGTGGTAAAGAATCCGCCTGCCAACGCAAGAGACACGAGAGACAAAGGAGATGCAGGTTCAATCCTTGGGTCAAGAATGTCACTTGGAGGAGGAAATGGCAACCTACTCCAATATTCTTGCCTGGGAAATCCCATGGACAGAGGAGTCTGGAGAGCTACAGTCCATGGGGTCAAAAAGAGTCATTGGGCGTAACTTAGCAACTATGCATACATACACTCATGTGTCCATTGCAAGTATGGACAAGAATACCAGAATTCTTACTCTACTGGGAGAGTATAAACTTGTGTAACTATTTCTGGGAAACAATTTTGGCATGATCTAGTACACTTAAAGATATACATAACCCAAGATTCATTGTTTCACTCCTAGGTCTATGTCTCAGAGAACTGCATGCACCAAGGGGCACACACAAGAATATTCAGACCACAGTGTCTGAAATAGCAAAGAAATACGGAAATGACCCAAGTGCCCATCAACAGTAAAATAAATAAACTATGACGCAGTCACACGATGGAATACTATGTAGCAATGAAAATAAATGAACTACTGCTATATACATCAACATGGGTGAATCTCAGGAATTAATTTGCATGAAGAAAAGTCATGAAGAATAAATGTGTGATCCTATTTATGTGACTAGGATAAAAAATGTGATCCTATTTAAGTGATATTTGGTAACTTGCAAACCTATATATCATCTAAAGATGCCAATATATGGTAAACTGTAACAAAAAGAAAGAGACTGATAAATGCAAAATTTAGATTAGTGATTACTGCAAGTGGGGAGAGTATTACATACATATATGGAATGAGAGAGAGAGTGATGTTAGGAATGATGTTTATCAAATATTAATATGATTATATCTAGCAGTAGATTTCATGTTGTTTCATATTTTCTTTGCATATTTTATATTGCTGCAATTTTTAAAATTATGAATATGCACCATTTAAATTATTTTAAAGTCATTTTATCTGAGGAAAAGAGACAGTAAAAGGTTGCTGGAGGCTAAATGTTTGTGCCTTCCCAATTCATATGCTGTAACTCTACCCCCTAAAGTGATAGTATTTGGAGGTAGAGCCTCTGATAAATGATTAGACCATAAGGGCAGAGCTCTCTTGAATGGGATTAGCATTCTTTTAAGAGAGAACCTAGAGAGCTTCCTTGTGAGGTTACAGTAAAGCTGAATCAGACAGTGAACATGCCAGCACCTTGATCTTGGGCTTCCTGTCCAAAACTGTGAAAAATAAATCTCTTTTATATAAAATTTACTCAATCAACTGTATTTTGTTATAACATCCAGAACAGACTAAGACCCAGATAGGAAGATGAATAAACAAAAGAGATTTTCAACTGAAAATCGAAGAACAAAGATCCAGTAATCAAACTCCAAGGTGCTAAAAATATATGTTAAAAACTCAATGCACAAAAACCTGCACATAAATATTAATATGAGTTTTGTTTATAATTCCCCAACACATATATAAATACACTGTAGTACCTCCACAAAAAGGAATTATCATTCAGCGATTTTTAAAAAGCTACCAAGCTACAAAAAGTGACAGAGGAAATTTAAAACATATTAATAAGTGAAGAAAGTCAATCTGAAAAGTCTACATAATGTATGATTTCAACTATATGACATTCTGAAAAAGGTGGAACTATAGAGTAAAAAGATTAGTGATTGCCAGGATCTGGGGCATGGGGAGGGAGGGAGGAATACATTGGTGGAGTAGAGGAAATCTTTAGGGCAGTGAAACTGAAATAGCGGATCCAACACATCATGCACTTGCCAAAACCTACAGAATTGTACACCACAGAGAGTAAATGCTAAGGCAAGCTTGGACTTTAGTAACAATGTACTACAATAGGTTCATCAACTGAAACAACTACAAAAAATTGCCAGATAATAAGAGAAGGTAGGGAGAGGCAGCTGGAGAGAGAGCATATACAGAATTCTACTTTCTATTCAATTTTCCTTAAACCTGAAACTGCTCTAAAAAAGAAATTCTATTAGTTTAAAAAATAAGCCCCAAGAACAGAGTGAAGCGTTCTTGAAATATCTGGGCCAGATATTTAGTTTTATAAAATCCTAACACAGTCCTTACCACATGTTCTACAATTTTTTAATGCTCCTAACATCCTCGTGGGGTCAATACCACTGTGATTCCACTCATACTGCTGAGGAAACTGAGGCCAGAGAATGTGATCATTTTGCCCTGGGCCACACAGCAAGCAAGTCATAGAACCAGGATTCAACCCAATACAGTCCTCCTCCTGATCTTGATCTGAGGCTGCCTCCCCTTAAAAGGACTAAGGTAACCTGGGCATCAGTGTTCACTGCTTCCAACTCAGAGATTGCCTTGACTCTTGGTTCAGTGGTTTTGTTTAATTTGTATTTTGTAACAAGGCATTCCAAATTTTTATCAGAAGTAGGTGGGATATAAATAGTAAATTAAAATATTGAAATTGGAGACCTCAGTTGCTCTGACAACAGCTAAAATAAATTTACCTTACACCTGCTTAGTTCCCCTGGGACCATGTTGTTTGATCTTTTATGTTATAAAAGTTAAAATAGATTCCATTTAAAATCCCATAGGATGAAAATGTTCAAACCAAATAAACATAGTGTCAATATTCTTTCAGCAGCAGGGTTTTATTTTTCCCTTCATTTTAGGAGAGGGGATCTTGCTTTACCAAAAAGATTTGTCTTAACTGGTGATGTTCTTTATCACTATTTTCTATTGTTTTGAATTAATACAAATATCAATAAGTATAGTTTATAAGTCAAAGGAAGAGCAAGTGGTTTTGTCCATTCAAAATATCCTAACCAGCCAAATAAGTATAGTTTATAAGTCAAAGGAAGAGCAAGTGGTTTTGTCCATTCAAAATATCCTAACCAACCAAACTATTTTGGAGTTTCTAGTTTGTAGTAGTTTCTAGTTTGTTTCCAGTACCACACTGGGTACTGGAGGGAAGAGGAAGTTCACAAAACGAGCTCAGATTTTTACTTTCAAAGAGCGTGTGACCTTCTTGGATACATCCCCCACAGATGAGAGGCTGGTTATCTTACGGCCCATGCTCCATGGGGAATGAGAAAAAGGGGTAAAGTACAGGTGAAGTTTCCCTTGCTGCCCTGGGGCCTTTACAGGTCCTCTAGGAATGAGTGGGAGCTGGGCTGGAGGAAGAGAGATGGCAGAGCATTCCTGGCCACCAGATTGTCAGGGACAAAGGCTCAGAATCATTCAAGAGTGAGCTTGCTGTGCTCAGGAACAAGGAGTACATCTATGGTTTCTAGGGCAGGAATGTGAAGGAACTTGGGGCAGTTTATTGAAAAGGTGAATAGAGACAAGATGCTGCAAGGTCTGTGACATAAGCAGAGACGTTTGTGCTTGAGCTGAAATGTGACTGGGAATTACCGCGGGTTCTTGGGCTCCTTCACAATCTTATCCCCACTCAGAAAAATGATGAGTTGGGCATTTACTCTTGAATAACACTAAGAAGATCCTGCTGTTTTCTCTATCAACAACAAGGTCCATTTTTGAAAGCCTATTTTTTTTTTTTTGCCAGAATAAAAGCTCCAGTTTTTCTTATAATCCCAAACAATTATCCTCATTTACATGAAAAGATATAAGAATTTAGCAAAATTAAGTGACTTGCCCAAGGTCAAATTTTGAGACTCGGAATTTCCAAAGACCACAAATCACCCATTTTATCCATCTATGTCCCTCTAGCAAAGAACAAGGGTCAGCAAACTTTCCTATAAAGGGCCAGATAAGTATGCTTAATACAGACACACACACATATACACATGCACACATTTTTAATTTAGGCTGTGGGTCCATACAGTCTTTGTCACAACTACTCAACTGTGCCAGAGCAGTGCAAAGGCAGCCAGAGTCAATACATAACTAATTAAGTAAGCTACATTCCATAAAATACAGAAATTTGAATTTCATATAATTTTCATGTCACAAACTTATTTATTTTACTTTTAATTTTTTAAACACTTAAAAATGCAAAAACCATTCTTAGTCATGGACCTTACAAGCACAAGCAACAGCCACATTTGACTTGTGGGTACCAGTATGCCAAACCCCTGTTTTAGGTCCATTGATCAGAACAATAGCAAATGAAGCCAAGATTAAATGTCTTATCTCTGGAAGAGATAGTTTGCTTTTCACTGTGAAAAACTCTGTTTTGCTGGCAACAAGTTCATTTCCTACCCCGGCCAAGTCTCTTGCAAATTTGTAGGGGATTACAAAGGCAAAGATAACAGTAAAAGGACAATGAAAAAAAAAAAAAAATCCTAACAACAATAAAACATTAACAATTTAAAAAACAGCAATTGAAACAACAATAAAAAATTAATATCTATTTCCCTCTCACAGATGTTAGTAATATCAAGAACACTTCTATTATAATCTAGGAAAAGTCTTCTAAAACTGCATTCATCGTAAGTTTGAGGTTCTAAAGATGTATCACTAAGAAATGGTACATGTATATTTCATGTTCTCTAATACGTTCTATAGGCACTTTGTAAATATTAGAGCAGTCCATGTTCAGAGTTTGCTTCATTAGCATCTCTGCATTTAGGTCAATAATAGCCTGCTCTTAATTCTTTAGATCCTTGTTTCACTGATTCATTCACCTGTTTAATCAATGAATATTACACATTTACCATATGTCCAGCTTTGTGGACACTCCCAGTCACTGGGAATTTAAAACTGAATGTTAAAGTCCTTGCCTTAAGTAACACAATTTGAGGGAGAAGAAATGAAGAAGTAACACTAATGTAGAATACACTAAATGCTACAGTACAGATGAGTTGAAGTTGTTATGGGAACACCTTGGTGAACTTTTGGAATGAACTTTTGGAAAGGGAAGCTTGGATGAACTTTTGGAATGGGAAGCTACAGGACACCAAAGAATGTTTTCGAAGGTGAAGTTTGAACCAATCTGGAAGAAGACATACAACCATAATGCCTCCACCTATGAATGAGAACAATACCAACTCTGATTTGTTACATACATAACAAAGACAAGAAAGGTTTGGCAGGACAGCTGTGAAATGAGCATCTTTCAGATTCCTGTCCCAGGCTCTCATCAATTGGATCATAACTAGTAAACAGTCACACACATATCATACTCTCCCCTTTGTGGGCATCTTAAGATTCAAAAGCTGGTAAAAAACAAACATTGGGTAATGAAATAAAATTGAGCACAAAATGTAAAGTCGTAAGAGAATTCAGCTTTTTCCCTTTTAAATCTGATACAGAAATACAATAAGACTTTTAAATTCAACTTTTAAAGTTGAATTTAAGACTTATAAAGACAAATATTTTGAAAAAGTAGAATGCATTCTCACCTGAAGGACTTTCCTAATTCGTTTCAGATTGTGTATTAAAAGTAGGTTTTTCTCTTTGGAAACACGGCCTAACTGTTCATCCAGTTGTATTAACAAGTTTTGAAGAAGAATCGTTGCCATAGTTTCATTGTTAGATGCTGCCTCCCTAAAAAGCAAAAATGCTATTACACATCGGGAAACAACTTATAAAAATGCCTACTTTTTACCATAATCATTTTAAAGTGATAAATATATCCCACAGTTATTAGCATTTAATGGTTTTAAAAATTAAACTGATACACATGACAGTACATTCAACATCACTAATCATTAAGGAAATGCTAATCAAACCAGGAGATATCACTTCACACCTATTTGGATGGCTATTATTGAAAACACAAGATAAGTTTTGGTGAGGATGTGAAACTGGAACCTCCTTGTATATTGCCAATGGCAGTGGAAAACTGTATAGCCAGTGTAGAAAACAGTATGGAGATTCCTCAAACTATAAAGATAAAATTACATACAATTCCACTTCTGGGTAGATACTCAAAAGAACTGAAGCAGGGACTTGAATAGATAATTTGTACAACATTTAAATCAGCTTTATTCACAATAGCTGAAAGAAGGATCACTCAAATGTTCACTGAAGGATGAATATAGAAATGTAGTCTATGCATACAACAAAATATTATTCAATCTTAAAAAGGAAGGAAATTCTGATACATGCAATATGAATGAACCTTGAAAGAATATGCTATGTAAAATGTTGGTCACAAAATAACTAATTTGGTGTGACTACACTTATATGAAGTACCTAGGCTAGTTAAATTAAGAGACAGAAAACAGTGGTTGCCAGAGGCTGGGGTGGAAAGAATGAGGGATTATTATTTAATGAGTACACAGTTTCAGTTGTTTTAAGATGAAAACGTTCTGGAGATGGATGGTGGTGATGGATGTGCAACAATGTGAATATGCTTAAGGCCACTAAGCTGAACATCTAACAAATGTTAAAATGGTAAATGTTATGTTATGCATATTTTATCACAATAAAAATTTTAAGAAGACAAAAGCAAACAAAAAATTAATTGTACAAGGTGAATGGAGCTTCCAAAAATGTTTGTAAAACATATTAAGAAAAAATGTTTATTTTATTGAGTCTATGATGGAGAATTGATATAAACAATAGACTTACTTCTTGGCTTTTTAATACTTATAAAATCACTGGGGGTTGGCTTATAAAAAACAAAGCACTAGAACCATAAGGTTTTAATCTACAATGGATGAAACCAGAAAGGACAATGATTCTTCTCCCTTAAAGAAGCTTGCCAAAGCCTCAGAGAAAGTTCTTTACCTGAAAAGAATGTATCTACTGAGTTAAAAATAGACCATAGAGTAAGTCCATGTGTAAGTCCTCTACAGAAAATACAATAACGTTTGATCCTACCAGTCCTGATTTTCAATCCACTGGGCCAACAGATGCCGAATTTCCATAGGAAAGTTGTCATCATAGAATTGATCAACTTGCTCCAAAAATTTTATTTCTAACTGTTGGACTTGATTCCACTGAGACATGCTATAAAGAAGAGGAAAAAATAGAACTTAAAAATAATGTTAATTAATAACTATGGTACATGTTTTCTTTTCCTTTTTTTTTTTTTTTTGGATTTCGGACAAAAACAATGTTATCCATTAAGTAACTGGAGAAAAAAATTTATTTTATAGTCACTTAATTAAAGAAAACAGAAACAAGAAAATGTTTTCAATCCAAAGATAATGCAGTTCTGAGCTTTTTCCTAAGGCATTCCTAAGGAAGGAAAAAGGATTCTTTCTCTACCCCAAGCCATACTTTTCTTTGATCTAAAAGAAACATCTGATCCACCTTTCTCTGGAAAGCTTTCATTCCCCCTCAAAACCCCTCACATCTGTCTACACAGATGTGTATTCTCAACAATCTCCTTCCCTAGTCTGTGCTCCCTCTCACTATTAATTAGACTTTGAGCAACTTGAAGGCAAACAACAAACTAAACTATATCTCCTAAGATTCTCTCAAGGCTTTATATGTGCCGTAGCATCAGTCGCTCAGTCTTTCCGACTCTTTGCGACTCCATAGACTGTAGACCACCAGTCTCTTCTGTCCAGGGAATTCTCCAGGCAAGAATACTGGAGTATGTTGCCATTCCCTTCTCCAGGCGATCTTCCCAAACCAGGAACCGAACCCGAGTCTCCTGCATTTCAGGTGGATTCTTCATCATCTGAGCCACATGGGACACCTGATGTGAGGACTACCCAATAAAAGCTTCTTCTATATAAAACTGTCCAATCCCTTTTTATTTCAGATTTGTCTGGCTTCTAGAGTCAGTCATATTCCTAGACTTCTAGTCTCAGTCTTATCTATATAAAGAGTTTCTTGTGGGCTTTTCTTTGAGTTCAAAATACCTCTGAACAAAGAAATATTTTCATTTCTCTCTGGGATGATCAACTATTGCTGGGCAAAGCTTTTAAAGTCTCCTTTTAATCCGTCTCTGATGTGTATCTTGACAGTGGTTAAACCCTCAGCATACTGAAGAAGAAACCACTTGATACATAGTTGGCAGTGTGTCATAAAACAAAAGTATGTGTTTCCCCAACATAACCCCATTCTGTCCAATTTAGAAGTTTTAGACGTATTTCTTACTCAAGGAAATGAATATGACATCTCTCCTTGAAATTACAGTATTTTATTTTTCCCAAAGTCAAATTTTTTTTATTGTTTTGTCACTAATTCTAGATCAAACAAAGAAACCATTTATGTGATCAATCACAACAGTGTTTCAACTTACCTTGTAGGTATATTAAGATTTCCTTTTGCTTACAGAACATTATGATGATAAATTTCTCAGGTTTCAAAGGGAACCATTTCAGGAGCACCTTTTGTATTTAAAAAAGATTAATGCCAATGTTTTGCTAAAAGAAAGTGACTGGAAAATTTTTTTTCACTTTCCTATCACTTTATATTTATACATATAATCCTAGGCAAAAGTGCTCAGTAAGTACTCATTAAGAGAAGAATGAGTGGGTCTCTGGATGCTGTAAATAGCACAGGTGGCTAGTATTATTCTGGCTTTAAAATGAAAAAAAAAAAAATCCGAGGGACACATAGGCAAAGTGACTCCTGCCCAAAACACACAGCTCCTAAGGAGCAACGTGAGGTCTCCTGACATTACACGTGGTTGTCTTTCCTGATGCTGGGTGTGTACACATTTGTTGCATGCTACTATCCCCATGGCTCTGCTCTTATCAGTTTATTCTAGGGAATGACAAAAGAACAGGTGCTGAGAATAGCATTACAATTGTATCTGCTACTATTGTTCAATCTCTGCTATGATCTGGATGAAAATCTATTTTCTAACTAAGAATTAACTGGACTGAACCCATCCTAAAGTTAGATAGATCACTCCTAGTTTCTGAGTCCACCCTCCAGAGAGCTGAACTCAAGGCTGAACGGGGGAAAGACAGGTTTATAGACTCAGGACACTTTTTTATGTTGCAGCCTCTAGTTATGCCTTTGAAGGACCTAAAAACACCTTCACTCTCTAAGGGCTAATTCTTCCCATCCCAAGAAAACTACCGAGCATTTCTTTTGAAGACCGAGTGCCTGCCTACTCTCTTTGAATGCCTGGCCCTAAAAGAAGCCTGATAAACAGGCGTTTTGTCCACCGCCTGGGGGCTAACGCTGCCGCCTCGGGGTTCTGTGAAAAGGGGGCGACTTGCCTAAAACATCACTGCTCTTATCAAAGCCTCAGTCACTGTCTACCTCAGTTGCGGGCTTCTGGTTGAAACCTAGGCAAGCAATCTGATGCCAGGCATGAGAGTTAAGAGCAGCTGGCTAAGAAAGTGAAGCGGGGGCCACACTGGGCGCGGACACACCCCCGCTGCAGCCACAGAGGTCGCACCTACCCAAGTTTACGGTCTCGCGGGCGAAGTGCCCGGGTATCGCCGCGGAGAGACCCGCGCCACCGCGCACCTTTGAATCATGGAGTCGACCGCTTGTTTCTGAAACTACTCTTCCTCAGCTAGGACCGTGAAGTAACTGTCAGCACAGCACGGGCGCGGCAAAACCTCGGCAGCGTCCTGCAGAACCACGTCCCGGCCCGCCCTCCTCCAGAGAAGCCACGCCAAGGTGCGGTCTGCCTCCTTACCTGGCTCCCTCTGCCGCGTCCCAGGCGGTGCTCAAGTCCACGGCCGGAATCGCCCTGCACAGTCCCCCAGGACCTAGCCGCTGACGCCTCCGTCAGAGGGGATTTGCATTTCTCCTCCTACTTGAGGCTTTCCTGTGCGTCAGTGTTAGAACCTCCGGTACTTTACTAGGGTCGTTCCCACCCACTGCCTATTCTAGAAACGCTAAAGAGCAGAAACAGGTTGAAGCCACCACGCGGGGCGCCCTCTCCTCATCCCCATCAATCACTCCAGCCACTCCCTGTGGCCCGAGGGTGTCAGGAAGAAGGGGGTGAGTGGGGGCCACACGCTCTTTTTCTTCCGGTTTCTCCAGACTGAGAGCCCCTGCAGACTTGCTTGTGCCGCACTTAGTCGCTCAGTCGTGTCCGACTATTTGCGACCCCATCCATGGACTCTAGCCGGCCAGGAGGGCTCTCCAGGCAAGAATACTGGAGTGGGTTGCCATGCCCTCTTCCAAGGGATCGTCCCAACCCAGGGATCGAACCCAGGTCTCCCTCATTGCAGCAGATTCTTTACCGGCTGAACCATCAAGGAAGCGCAGACTTACTTGTCCCGACCTAAATTCCAGGCTTCCCGGCTTCCTCCCTACAGACTCCACCCACTACGGTGGGAGCCAGCCCCAGGGATGAAAGGAGTGGGTCGCCAGGATGAAAACAGCCAATGGAAGACTTCACTGTGCGCGGATTCTAACAGGGTCTGCTCACCAGCAAGACAACCTCACCCAGCGGCTGGGACCAGCTCCCGCGCAGGTGGACACCTGCCCTTACCAGCCCAGAATCATCCTCCCCTATGCCTGGTTGCAAGGGGATGTGTTTTTCCCTTTGTGAGGTGGACTGGTTCTAGAACCCTAGAGCTGGAGGGAGCCTTGGCCTCATCTGGTTCTGACTCCTCTTTCCTAACTGAAGAGACACGGGGCCCAAAGAGGTGACCGAGTTACTCATTGATTTACCTGTGAAGACTGGATAAGAACCTAGAGGGTTCAACTACCCCCTTAGTGCTGTTTTCTTTTCATCTCTGAGCCATATGTTAACATCCCCTGACATGCAGTAAGAGTTCTACAAAAGTTCAGGAAAATAAAGACACAAAACCAAAAACAGACGATAGACTAAAGGAGGTAGAAAGAACGACTCAATCTGTTTATGCACATGCCTACAGAGATCAGCCAAGGTCAAAGGCCTTGCTTCACAGCATGGTGCTAACCAGCATCACAGAGGATTCTCCTCCTCTTTTAGGAGATATCATCATGTGATTAAATTTACCACCCCTCTCCCTCACCTACAAAGAACGAGTCAATCAACCCCAAAGTCAGACATCTAAATTCAAAGTCATCATCTAAATTCATTTGTCAGGTAAAGCTGGTCCTGGCTGCTTGCTCACTGGGTGGTTTCCAGGAGCTTATGCTGCTCTGTCCCCACCTGAAGAAAGTGCCTCTTCTGGGCTGTTCCAGCAGCCATGGGGCAAAGCCTGTTTTTCTTCTGGGGACACGGACACTGCTTATAGGAAAAAGTCCAAATTCTTGGCACCAAAGTTCTGTTCAACTTGGTCCTAACCTCTTTCAGAAACTTCTCTCCCCCACCCTCCTGGCCCACCCCGAGAACCCACGATCTGATGTAGATCAGTCCCCTCTGCTCTATAGATTATCCTAATATTTCAGTACTCATGCTCCCTTCAGCTGCAATTTCTTCCCCAACTTGTCTACTCACTGAAATCCTCTCCTTCTCAGTGAAAATTTCACTGATGACTCCAACCCTGTAAGCAATTTTTCCCTGACTGAATTCTGATCATGTCCAAACTAATAATGTCCAAGAGAAATAAAATGCAAGCAATATATGTTCACTTTTCTAGTAGCCACATTAAAAAAGGAAAAAGTGACAATTAAATTACTTTTAACACTGTAAATAATCCAATACATGTAGAATATTAACATTTCAGCATATAATCAGTATAAAAAGTTATTAATGAAAGAGCATTCCATAAACAACAAATCCCACTATATAGCACAGGAAACTATATTTAATATCATATATATGTATATTATATACAAAACTAATTCACTTTGCTGTGTACCAGGAACTAACACAACAGTGTAAATCAACTGTACTTCAATTTTTAAAACTTAAAGAAAAAAGAAGACTGAGAGACAATATTCCTTACTTCATACGAAATCTTGGAAGTCTGGTGTGTACTTGCCATTTAGTTAGGAGTCTCCACATTTCAAGTGCTTAACAGCCACATGTGGCTAGTGGTTACCATATTGGACAGTGTAGAACTAGCCCACTCATTTAACACTTTTCACTTCCTGCTTTACAACATTAGTCACATTGGTTTTGTGGGTCTTTATCATCATTATAGTCAACTATTGAGTGACTGTTATAGAAAGCTGAGAGTTTGTTCTCTTCTTTTAAAAACCTCACCTTGGGATACTCCCAGCAGTATTCCAACTGTTTGGTCTCAAGACACCTTTATACGCTTAAGAAAATTGTTGACAACCCCAAAGAATTTTTGTGTATTTCTATTCTGTATTCATTTGTAATTATTGCACTCAAATTAACTCTGAAAAAAATTAAAACATCTATTCACTTAAAATTATAGTCATAAGCCCATTATGTACTAAACATTTTAAAAGGGAAAACAAGCATATTTTCCAACAGACAGGCAAAATAGAAGATTGGCATTGATTTACATTTTTAAAAATCTCTTTAATGTCTTATTTGAGAAAAGACAACCACTTCTATATTTAATTTATTGCAAAATATTGTTTTGCTTAAAGTATCTAAAGAAAATCTGGACTCACATAGATATGTAACTAGAAAAGGAAAGAACATTTTAATAGCTTTTTCAGATAATGTTGGTATTCTTCTTTGGTACCACACAAAAACTCGACAAGTGGTAATTCCTTAAGAGTTAGTTGTATCGTGGAATGTGAAGCCGTATCAGCAAACTTTACATATACAGTTAAATTAAAATCCATTGGTATACCCTGTTTTTTGAATCGAACTCTTAACACACTCAGAATTTTGTAATATCACACATTGTTCAGTTTGGAAAATATTGGTTCACTGAATTACACAAGTCTTCCAAATGCTGACACATTTCATCATACAATAACAGAAAATCACGGTAGTTAACATCACCACTGATCTCTTTAGAAAGCTATTTTAAGTATTGTTGTTTAGTCGCAAAGTTGGGTCTGACTTTTTTCAACATCAAGGACTGTAGCCCACCAGCCTTCTCTGTCTATGGGATTTCTCAGGTGAGAATACTGGGGTAGGTTGCCATTTTCTTCTCCAAGGGATCTCCTTGACCCAGGGATCAAACCCATGTCTCCTGTATCGGCAGGCAGATTCTTCACTGCTGAGCCACCAGAGAAGCCCCATTTTAAGTGTAAGAAAGCTGTTAAATTCATGATGACAGATACAAGTTTTCCAAACTTGCTTAAAACCTCCTGTTTTGTTAATGGCAACAGATATTGCCAACTGTTTTCCTTGAAGTGATAGCTCACTTTGTTTTCAGGAAAATGTCTTCCAAATACCCAAGTCTTCATAGCCATAGTCAGTCATTTTTTTCAGTAAAAATGGCCAGGACAGTGGTGGGTGGACAACTTAAAAAATCACATAATTGCTTTTCTTTGAAGTGACCATTGTATATTAGTATGTGTATGTCCCATTTCATCACACAGAATATTAAAGAGACATGGACTCAAGATCTGAGATTTAATACAATTAATATGTTTTCCTGCTTTATTGAAAATTTTTAACTCAAACTGGCATTTAAAAAATTTTAGGGGCTTCCACTGTGGTCCAGTCGTTACGAATATTCTTTGCAACACAAGGGACACTGATTTGATCCCTGGTCCAAGAAGATCCCACATGCCATGGAGCAACTAAGCCTGTGTACCACAACTACTGAGCCCACAGGCTGCAACCAACTAGAGCCTGTGCTCCACAACAAGAGAAGCCTCCACAATGAGAAGCCTGCACAGTACAACTAGAGAGGAGCCCCCACTCTCCAAAACTAGAGAAAGCCTGTGCACAGCAACAAAGAGCCAGCACAGCCAATTAATAAATAAGTAAATAAAAATTGAACTGTGTGGTGCTGAAGAATGCAGTGAATACTAGGATAATTTGGCACCACAGCCTTGGTTCATTCTAAAATACCAAGATTACCCATCATGGATTTAATGCAATCAGCATAGATGTCAACAAAGTGAAAAGGCAAACCAGTATTGTTATGAAATAGTGCTACCCGGGAGAACAGCCTGAAAAGACCTGGAGGACTACTCTCAGGGGTCCTCAGACAACACTTTCGGAATCCTTGCTCCATGCACCATCTCCTGTCTACTGTAGTCAGTTACCCAGAGTTATAGATCATGAGGGAATCTCCACTCAAATGAACAGTCTCTTGGTTTCAAACATACACTTAAATTCTGGTTCTTTTCCTATTTCATGAACTAAGCCAGCCAGCCTTCTAGGAAAGGGTATCTCTATATCCCCCTTGCTTCTCTTTCTTAGAATTAAATCTAAAAAGCTAGGTTCCCAATTTCTTGACCCTACGCTGGCCTTGGCCTCATCAGTGCCTCGTCAGAAACAAACAAAAACAGAAAACTTCAAACCAACCTTCCCCAAAACAATTCAAAGCAAATCAAACAAAAGCATTCTAAAGTGAAATCCCCATAAAATTTCCCAAACCCAAAGACCTTCAGAGATTTCTCTCCGCTTTAAATTGTCCCCTAACTGCCCTCTTATAAACCCTACTGCTGGTTTTGGGGTTTTTTTTGTTTGTTTGTTTGTTTTTGCCTCATCTTAAAACGGAAATACCAGATTATAAAGTTCCTGAAATATAGATTCTAGTACTCTTTTTGCCACTTTCTAGCAGTACAAAGTTGGATTAGCTACCTAACCTCTGAGTTCTAAACTACCCGTAAAAATGGCAGTATCACAGCCCACACAAAATTGCTGAGAAGATTCAAAGGTCTAATGTCAGGAATGAGATAAGGAAAAATGCTCAGTAGCTGTTGTGAATAGAATAATAAACATAGCCAGATTGGAAGAAACTTTGGAGATCGCTAGGTTAATAAACTCCATTTTCCCTTCCCCCTGGTTGTACAGACAGGGTTTCAAATGGAGATGGGATGAAGACAGGTAAGCAGGTTCACATCTGTAAGTCGGTGGCAGAGAGGATTCAGTCCATTCTTCTGACTGCTTTTTCTGCTATGCTCAGGAGACCTGTTTGCTTTGGAGGCGGTGAGACAGGAAGAGGAGGGGTGTCATTTTCCCTCCATGGGATACAAGCCACCTCCACCTTCTCCCCAGTTCTTATACAAAGAACATGAACATTTGTTTGTTTTGATTTTTGTGGTGGCACCTTACCTTTCTGTCCAAGCTTCCTCTCTTGTGTGTCCCAAGGGGACATGGGTAGGTTAGAGCTGATTAGACCAACCGAATACATACACAGAGAAAGATACTCTGGATTCCAAGGTAGCTAGTATCAAATGAGCGGTACACAGGATTATCGGAACAAGGCAGTCTGGTGTGGGTCTTACCAGCTCATCTGTGTAGGTCACTCAAGCTCAGTCATGAAACAGAGACAATGCCTTGTGCTAAGGGTTTCATTCAGTTGAGTTCAGTCACTCAGTCGTGTCTGACTCTTTGTGACCCCATGGACTGCAGCACGCTGGGCCTCCCTGCACCACGCTGGGTGGTGTCATCTGCATATCTGAGGTTACCAATATTTCTCCCAGCAATCTTGATTCCAGCTTGTGCTTCATCCAGCCCAACGTTTCTTATGATGTACTCTGCATATAAGTTAAATAAACAGGGTGACAATATACAGCCTTGATGTACTCCTTTTCCTATTTAGAACCAGTCTGTTGTTCCATGTCCAGTTCTAACTGTTGCTTCCTGACCTGCATACAGATTTCTCAAGAGGCAGGTCAGGTGGCCTGGTATTCCCATCTTTCAGTAAACTCCATCACCAGCTCCTGGAGTTTACTCACACTCATGTCCATCGCATCCAACCATCTCATCCTCTGTCATCCGCTTCTCCTGCTGCCCTCCATCTTTCCCAGCATCAGGGTCTTTTCAAATGAGTCAGCTCTTTGTATCAGGTGGCCAAAGTATTGGAGTTTCAGCTTCAGCATCAGTCCTTCCAATGAATATTCAGGACTGGTTTCCTTTAGGATGGACTGGTTGGATCTCCTTGCAGTCCAAATGACTCTCAAGAGTCTTCTCCAACACCACAGTTCAAAAGCATCAGTTCTTCAGCACTCAGCTTTCTTTATACTCCAATTCTCACATCCATACAAGACTACTGAAAAAACCATAGCCTTGACTGGTTGGACCTTTGTTGGCAAAGTAATATCTCTGCTCTTTAAGATGCTGTTTAGGTTGATCATAACTTTTTTCCCAAGGAATAAGCGTCTTTTAATTTCATGGCTGCAGTCACCATCTGCAGTGATTTTGGAGCCCAAAAAAGTAAAGTCTGCCACTGTTTCAACTGTTTCTCCATCTATTTGCCATGAAGTGATGGAACTGGATTGCCACGACCTTTGTTTTCTGATTGTTGAGCTTTAAGCAACTTTTTCAATCTCCTCTTTCACTTTCATCAAGAGGCTTTTTAGTTCCTCTTCACTTTTGCCATAAGGGTGGTGTCATCTGCATATCTGAGGTTATCAATATTTCTCCCAGCAATCTTGATTCCAGCTTGTGCTTCATCCAGCCCAACGTTTCTTATGATGTACTCTGCATATAAGTTAAATAAACAGGGTGACAATATACAGCCTTGATGTACTCCTTTTCCTACTTGGAACCAGTCTGTTGTTCCATGTCCACTTCTAACTGTTGCTTCCTGACCTGCATACAGATTTCTCAAGAGGCAGGTCAGGTGGCCTGGTATTCCCATCTTTCAGAATTTTCCACAGTTTATTGTGATCCACACAGTTAAAGGCTTTAGCATAGTCAATAAAGTAGAAATAGATGTTTTTCTGGGACTCTTTTGCTTTTTTGATAATCCAATGCTGCTGCTGCTAAGTCACTTCAGTCGTGCCTGACTCTGTGCCACCCCAAAGACAGCAGCCCACCAGGCTCCTCCGTCCCTGGGCTTCTCCAGGCAAGAGTACTGGAGTGGGGTGCCATTGCCTTCTCCTGATAATCCAATGGATGTTGGCAATTTGATCTCTGGTTCCTCTGCCTTTTCTAAAACCAGCTTGAACATCTGGAATTTCATGGTTCACATATTGCTGAAGCCTGGCTAGGAGAATTTTGAGCATTACTTTACTAGCATGAGTGTAATTGTGCGGTAGTTTGAGCACTCTTTGGCATTGTCTTTCTTTGGGATTGCAATGAAAACTGACCTTTTCGAGTCCTGTGGCCACTGCTCAGTTTTCCACATTTGCTGGCTTATCGAGTGCATCACTTTTATAGTATCATCTTTTGGATTTGAAAGCTTAATTGGAATTCCATCCCCTCCACTAGCTTTGTTCATAGTGATGCTTCCTAAGGCCCACTTGACTTCACACTCCAGGATGTCTGGCTCTAGATGAGTGATCACACCATTGTCATTATCTGAGTCGTGAAAATCTATCTTGTACAGTTTTTCTGTGTATTCTTGCCACCTCTTTTAATATTTTCTGCTTCTGTTAGGTCCATATCATTTCTTCCTTTATTGAGCTGTTTCACTGCATGAAATGTTCCCTTGGTATCTCTAATTTTCTTGAAGAGATCTGTAGTCATTCCCATTCTATTGTTTTCCTCTATTTCTTTGCACTGATCCCTGAGGTAGGCTTTCTTGTCTCTCCTTGATATTCTTTGTAAGCCAAGGGCTTTGTAAGCTAAGGCCTTACTACCTATCTTAAGTCCAATTCCCAATGACAGTGCTCCCTCTACTGTCCGCTCTAAAGCATTGCAAATTACCCTACTCCACCCCACCTCCCACCTCCTTACCCTCCAACCCCGCCTCCACCCTGCAATAGAACTTTTTTTTGGCCACCTGATGCGAGGGTCATTAAAATAGACCCTGATAATGTGACATTGTACAGGAGACAGGGATCAAGACCATCCCCATGGAAAAGAAATGCAAAAAAGCAAAATGCCTGTCTGGGGAGGCCTTACAAATAGCTGTGAAAAGAGGAGAAGCGAAATGCAAAGGAGAAAAGGAAAAATATAAGCATCTGAATGCAGAGTTCCAAAGAATAGCAAGGAGAGATAAGAAAGCCTTCTTCAGCGATCAATGCAAAGAAATGGAGGAAAAGAACAGAATGGAAAAGACTAGAGATCTCTTCAAGAAAATTAGAGACACCAAGGGAACATTTCATGCAAAGATGGACTCGATAAAGGACAGAAATGGTATGACATAACAGAAGCAAAAGATATTAAGAAGAGGTGGCAAGAATACACAGAAGAACTATACAAAAAAGATCTTCAAGACCAAGATAATCACGATGGTGCGATCACTCATCTAGAGCCAGACATCCTGGAATATGAAGTCAAGTGGACCTTAGGAAGCATCACTATGAACAAAGTGAGTGGAGAGGATGGAAATCCATTGAGCTATTTCAAATCCTGAAGGTGATGTTGTGAAAGTGCTGCACTCAATATGTCCGCAAATTTAGAAAACTCAGCAGTGGCCACAGGACTGGGAAAGGTCAGTTTTCATTCCAATCCCAAAGAAAGGCAATGCCAAAGAATGCTCAAACTACCGGACAATTGCACTCATCTCACATGCTAGTAAAGTAATGCTTAAAATTCTCCAAGCCAGGCTCAACAGTATGTGAACCGTGAACTTCCAGATGTTCAAGCTGGTTTTAGAAAAGGCAGAGGAACGAGAGATCAAATTGCCAACATCCACTGGATCATCACAAAGCAAGAGAGTTTCAGAAAAACATCTATTTCTGCTTTATTGACTATGCCAAAGCCTTTGACTGTGTGGATCACAATAAACTGTGGAAAATTCTGAAAGAGATGGGAATACCAGACCACCTGACCTGCCTCTTGAGAAACCTATATGCAGGTCAGGAAGCAACAGTTAGAACTGGGCATGGAACAACAGACTGGTTCCAAGTAGGAAAAGGAGTACGTCAAGGCTGTATATTGTCACCCTGCTTATTTAACTTATATGCAGAGTACATCATGAGAAGTGCTGGGCTGGAAGAAGCACAAGCTGGAATCAAGATTTCTGGGAGAAATATCAATAACCTCAGATATGCAGATGACACCACCCTTATGGCAGAAAGTGAAGAGGAACTAAAAAGCCTCTTGATGAAAGTGAAAGAGGAGATTGAAAAAGTTTGCTTAAAGCTCAACATTCAGAAAACGAAGATCATGGCATCTGGTCCCATCACTTCATGGGAAATAGATGGGGAAACAGTGGAAACAGTGGGAACAGTGTCAGACTTTATTTTGGGGGGCTCCAAAATCACTGCAGATGGTGATTGCAGCCATGGAATTAAAAGACGCTTACTCCTTGGAAGAAAAGTTAAGACCAACCTAGATAGCATATTGAAAAACAGAGATATTACTTTGCCAACAAAGGCCCGTGTAGTCAAGGCTCTGGTTTTTCCTGTGGTCATGTATGGATGTGAGAGTTGGACTGTGAGGAAAGCTGAGTGCCGAAGAATTGATGCTTTTGAACAGTGGTGTTGGAGAAGACTCCTGAGAGTCCCTTGGGCTGCAAGGAGATGCAACCAATTCATTCTGAAGGAGATCAACCCTGGGATTTCTTTCGAAGGAATGACGCTAAAGCTGAAACTCCAATACTTTGGCCACCTCATGCGAAGAGCTGACTTATTGGAAAAGACTCTGATGCTGGGAGGGATTCGGGGCAGGAGGAGAAGGGTATGACAGAGGATGAGATGGCTGGATGCATCACCGACTCTATGTCGTAAGTCTGAGTGAAATCCAGGAGTTGGTGATGGACAGGGAAGCCGGGCGTGCTGCAATTCATGGGGTCGCTAAGAGTCGGACACGACTGAGCGACTGAACTCAACTAAACTGAACTGAATGGGAAACATAGAAAGTAGAAAGAAAAGGGGACAGCAGAGGATGAGATGATTGGATAGCCTCACCGACTCAATGAACTTGAGTTTAAACAAGCTGGTGGAGATAGTGAAGGATAGGGAAGCCTGGCATGCTGCAGTCTGTGGTGTTCCAAAGAGTCTGACATGACTGAGCCACTGAGTAGCAACAACAACTTTTTTCAGCTCTAAATCCTTGGCAGGCAAGGGCTGAGAACTTTACATGCATTGTTTTACCTAATCCTTACAACATACCCCAAGATTAAGTATCGTTCTTATGATCAAGTGACAGATAAGGAGATAATGAGGTTGGAGGATCTGGTAAATCTTAATCAGATAATAAGGGCACAGTTTCAGGATTCAAACACCGGACTGACTCCAGAAACACTTGTAACCATTCAGCTTTACTAAAAAAAAAACCTTACCTGCTCTGATAATAAAAGCAATAAATTGCTCAGAGAGTTAAGAAAGAGGTAAATTTAAGGATCTAAACACAAATTCCAAAATATACTCATTACATAGTCTATTGGTTAGAGATGATGCATATCCTCTGAGTCTCCAGCATTCCTATGGAGCATATGGACAATTAGCCATGCATTTAAAAGTCTTTGATGTATCATGATGGTAGGCACATTGCCAACAGTGTTCCAAAACATTTAGCAAATTACATGCTTCTATAGCATCTTGTTTATACTGTACATGAGGTGAGTGTTTTTATTGAGCCACAAATGAGACAATGAAGTCTGACAGCAGGCTGGGATATTTGAGTTGTAGACTTTTTCCAAAAAATTCTGCTTATGTGGACAGTTAAATAGCCCTTCAGTTCAGTTCAGTCGCTCAGTCGTGTCCGACTCTTTGCGACCCCATGAATTGCAGCACGCCAGGCCTCCCTGTCCATCACCAACTCCTGGATTTCACTCAGACTCACGTCCATTGAGTCCGTGATGCCATCCAGCTATCTCATCCTCGGTCGTCCCCTTCTCCTCCTGCCCCCAATCCCTCCCAGCATCAGGGTCTTTTCAAATGAGTCAACTCTTCGCATGAGGTGGCCAAAGTACTGGAGCTTCAGCTTCAGCATCATTCCTTCCAAAGAAATCCCAGGGTTGATCTCGTGTATTTTTCATATGCAACTCTCTCTCTGGACTGACTATTTAGGAGTTGGACTGAGAAGAAGGCTGAGAGCCAAAGAATTGATGCCTTTGAACTGTGGTGTTGGAGAAGACTCTTGAGAGTCCCTTGGACTGCAAGGAGATCCAACCAGTCCATTCTGAAGGAGATCAGCCCTGGGATTTCTTTGGAAGGAATGATGCTAAAGCTGAAACTCCAGTACTTTGGCCACCTCATGGGAAGAGTTGACTCATTGGAAAAGATTCTGATGCTGAGAGGGATTGGGGGCAGGAGGAGAAGGGGACGACAGAAGATGAGGTGGCTGAATGGCATCATGGACTCGATGAAAGTGAGTCTGAGTGAACTCCGGGAGATGGTGATGAACAGGGAGGGCTGGCATGCTGCAATTCATGGGTCGCAAAGAGTCGGACACAACTGAGTGACTGAACTGAAATATTTATTTAGTCAGGACTAAATGTTAGTTTTCTTTGTGTTTCAGTGTTCAGCTCAGTGCCTGGAACAGAGCAGGCCTGTTTACTGAACAGAAGAAGGGCTGATGAAGAACACCATCATCAAAGTCTGTTCTAAAAATGGCTCTTTCTAGTGACTTTCCTTGTCAGGTCCCTTTATCCCCACCAAGGTTGACTCTACACTTGATTCTTATAACATCTCAAGTTTATACATTCATTAGTAGTTATGTTGTTGTTGTTGTTCAGTCACTAGGTCATGTCTGACTCTTTGTGACCCCATGGACTGCAGCACAGCAGGCTTCCCTGTCCCTCACCATCTCCCAGAGTTTGTCCAAGTTCATGTTCATTGAGTCAGTGATGCCATCCAACCATCTCATCCTCTGCCACCCTCTTCTCCTTTTGCCTTTAATCTTTCCCAGCATCAGAATCTTTTCCAGTGACTCAGCTCTTCACATCAGGTGGCCAAAGAATTGGAGCTTCAGCATCAGTCCTTGCAGTGAGTATTCAGGGTTGATTTTCCTCAGGATTGACTGGCTTGATCCCCTTGCTGTCCCAGGGACTCTCACGAATCTTACCCAATACCACAGCTTGAAAGCATCAATTCTTCAGTGCTCAGCCTTCTTTATGGTCTAACTCTTCAGTTCAGTTCAGTTCAGTCACTCAGTCGTGTCTGACTCTGTGACCCCATGAATCTCAGCACACCAGGCCTCCCTGTCCATCACCAACTCCTGGAGTTCACTCAGACTCACATCCATAGAGTTGGTGGCCATCCAGCCATCTCATCCTCTGTTGTCCCCTTCTTCTCCTGCCCCCAATCTCTCCCAGCATCAGAGTCTTTTCCAATGAGTCAACTCTTCGCATGAGGTGGCCAAAGTACTGGAGTTTCAGCTTTAGCATCATTCCTTCCAAAGAACACCCAGGGCTGATCTCCCTCAGAATGGACTGGTTGGATCTCCTTGCAGCCCAAGGGACTCTCAAGAGTCTTCTCCAACACCACACTTCAAAAGCATCAATTCTTTGGTACTCAGCTTTCTTCACAGTCCAACTCTCACATCCATACATGACCACTGGAAAAACCAGAGCCTTGACTACACGGACCTTTGTTGGAAAAGCAATGTCTCTGTTTTTCAATATGCTATCTAGGTTGGTCATAACTTTTCTTTCAAGGAGTAAGTGTCTTTTAATTTCATGGCTGCAATCACCATCTGCAGTGATTTTGGAGCCCCAAAAAATAAAGTCTGACACTGTTTCCACTGTTTCTCCATCTATTTCCCATGGAGTGATGGGAGCAGATGCCATGATCTTCGTTTTCTGAATGTTGAGCTTTAAGCCAACTTTTTTACTCTCTTCTTTCACTTTCATCAAGAGGCTTTTTAGTTCCTCTTCACTTTCTGCCATAAGGGTGGTGTCATCTGCATATCTGGTTATTGATATTTCTGCCAGCAATCTTGATTCCAGCTTGTGCTTCTTCCAGCCCAGCGTTTCTCATGATGTACTCTGCATTCAAGGAGTAAGTGTCTTTTAATTTCATGGCTGCAATCACCATCTGCAGTGATTTTGGAGCCCCAAAAAATAAAGTCTGACACTGTTTCCACTGTTTCTCCATCTATTTCCCATGGAGTGATGGGAGCAGATGCCATGATCTTCGTTTTCTGAATGTTGAGCTTTAAGCCAACTTTTTTACTCTCTTCTTTCACTTTCATCAAGAGGCTTTTTAGTTCCTCTTCACTTTCTGCCATAAGGGTGGTGTCATCTGCATATCTGGTTATTGATATTTCTGCCAGCAATCTTGATTCCAGCTTGTGCTTCTTCCAGCCCAGCGTTTCTCATGATGTACTCTGCATATAAGTTAAATAAGCAGGGTGACAATATACAGCCTTGACATACTCCTTTCCCTAACTGGAACAAGTCTGTTGTTCTATGTCCAGTTGTAACTGTTGAGAAACCTGTATGCAAGTCAGGAGGCAACAGTTAGAACTGGACATGGAACAACGGACTGGTTCCAAATAGGAAAAGGTCTAACTCTTACATCTGTACAAAAGAAAGACCATAGCTTTGACTATATGGACCTCTGTTGGCAAAGTGAAGTCTTTCCTTTTTAATATCCTTCTACATTTGTCTTAACCTTCTTTTCAAGAAGTAAGTGTCTTCCAATTTCAAGACTGCAATTTGATGTGCATTAATTTTATTTGAATACCAAGTTGAACAGAAGAAGTAATTTTTCAGTTTCTTTCTTATTTTCTCAAATATTTTAGGAGAGAATAATCTTTACTTAGGAAAAGAGTTTGGTTACGCTGTTTGGGGTGATAGGAAAAAGAAAAACAGCTAAAGGACACCACTTAAAGGCATAAATGGAAATTGGGACAATGGAATAGATAGCAGAGAAAAATAAGAAAGGAAAGGAAAGAAAGAGAAGATACAGGAAGGTAAAAGCTGAAAATGGGGAAAGAATGAGAGAGAGAACAAAACATGGCACAAAACTTGCCTCAAATACTCTTTTCATTTCCTTCAATACCACTGCAATGAAAACCACACTGATCATTCATGAAGTCTGGGGGGATGGAGGAGGTGTGCAACAGAGACAAAAACTAACTTGATATAGATCATTAGACATGGGTCTTTAGATAGGACACCACTTAAAGGCATAAATGGAAATTGGGACAATGGAATAGATAGCAGAGAAAAATAAGAAAGGAAAGGAAAGAAAGAGAAGATACAGGAAGGTAAAAGCTGAAAATGGGGAAAGAATGAGAGAGAGAACAAAACATGGCACAAAACTTGCCTCAAATACTCTTTTCATTTCCTTCAATACCACTGCAATGAAAACCACACTGATCATTCATGAAGTCTGGGGGGATGGAGGAGGTGTGCAACAGAGACAAAAACTAACTTGATATAGATCATTAGACATGGGTCTTTAGACTCTACTGCTCAAAACTTTCCATTGACCCCCATTTTGAAGCAAATCAATTAGACCAACTAAAGGCAACACTCAATGAAAAGCATCCAAAATTAGTCAACAGAAAATGTATCATCTTCCATCAGGATAGTGGAAGACCACACGTTTCTTTGATGACCAGGGGAAATTGTTGCAGTTTGTCTGGGAAGTTCTAATTCATCCACCATACTTACCATACATTTCACCTTTGGACATCCATTTATTTCAGTCTTTACAAAATTCCCTTAATGGAAAAAAATTTTCAATTCCCTGAAAGATTGTAAAAGGCACCTGAAAGAGTTCTTTGATCAAAAAGATAAAAAGCTTGGGACAATGGAATTATGAAGTTGCCTGAAAAATGGCAGAAGGTGATGGAACAAAATGGTTAATATCTCATTCAGCAAAGTTATTGGTGAAAATGAAAACTGTGTCTTTTATTCTTACTTAAAAAAACTGAAGGAGAGTTTTGGCCAACCCAATATTTTCTTTTGTGTGAACTTTGATAGTTTGTATAATTCAAAAAGTTTATCCATTAATGTGATCCCTACCAAATTATGCATGACATTTTTCACCAAACTAGAATAGATAACCCTAAAATTTATATGGAACCACCCCCCCAAAAAAAGAATTGCTGCTAAAGCCTGAAAAAAAAGAACAAAGCTGGAGACATAAACCTTCTAGACTTCAGATGATATGACAAAGCTACAGTAATCAAAACAGTGAATCAGAACTTCCCCGTCAAGCTGCAACATTTTTTGCCTGGTCATCAAGGAACATACGATCTTGTGCTCCACTGATGGAAGACAAGCACTTTCTTTTGACTCATTTTGGATGCTTTTCATTGAGTGATGCCTTCAGTTGGTCTAATTGATTTGCTTCAATAAATCAGTTCAGAAATAAACCCACACACCAATGGTCAATTAATCTTTGACAAAGAAAGCATGAAAATACAATGGATAAAAAAAGTTTGTTCAGCAAGTGGTGTTGGGCAAGTGCGACAGCCACAGGTAAACCATTGAAGCTAGAACACGCCCTCATACCCTGAACAAAAGTACTAGAGATGGATTAAAGACTTGAATATAAGACCTGACACCATGAAACTACTAGAAGAGAACATAAGAAAACATTCTCTGACATAAATCATACCAATGTTTTCTTAGGTTCATCTCACAAGGCAATAGAAATAAAAGCAAAAATGAACAAATGGAACCTAATCAAACTTGTAAGCTTTTTTACAGCAAAGGAAACCATAAACAAAGAGCAGTCTACAGACTGGGAGAAAATATTTGCAAATGATGTGATCAAGAAGAATTTGATTTCCAAAGTATGCAAACATCTCATACAACTCAATAACGAAACAACCCAATCAAAAAAGAGAAGATCTAAATAGACATTTCTTCAAGAAGACATACCAACGGGCACATAAAGATGCTCAATATCACTAATTATTAGAGAAATGCCAAACAAAACTGCAACAAGGTACCTGCAACATTCTCACACTAGTCAGAATGGCCATCATTAAAAAGTCTACAAATAATAAATGCTGGAGATATGGAGAAAAGGGAACCCTCCTACATTGTTGGTAGGAATATAAATTGGTACAGTCACTATGGAAAACTGTATGGAGGTTCCTTATAAAAACTAAAAGTAGAGTGACCATATAATCCAGCAATCCCACTCTAAGGCACATATCTAGAGAAAACTGTGTTAGAAAGATAAGTGTACTCCAACGTTCACTGTGACACTATTTACAATAGCCCAGACCCGGAAACAACCTAACTGTTCATCAACAGATGGAATACTACTCAGTCATAAAAATGAATGAAACATGCCATTTGCAGCAACATAAACGCACCTAGAGATTATCATACTAAGTGGAGTAAGTCAAAGACATATATTATATCACTTACATGTGGAATCTAAAAAAATAATAACAATGAACTTACTTACAAAACAGAAACAGACTCAGATATAGAAAACAAACTTATGGTAACCAAAGGCGGAAGAAAGTGAAAGTAAGAGTTGCTCAGTTATGTCCAGCTCTTTGTAACCCCACAGACTGTAGCCTACCAGCTCCTCTGTCCATGGAATTCTCCAGGCAAGAATACTGGAGTGAGTAGCCATTCCCTTCTCCAGGGGATCTTCCCCACCCAGGGAGAAAACCAGTGTCTCCTGCATTGCAGGCAAATTCTTTGAAGGGAAAGGGGAGGAGGGATTATTTGGGAGTATGGGATTAACAGATGCAGAGTACCATATATCCAAATAGATAAACAACAAAGATTTACTGTATAGCACAGGGAACTATATTCAGTATTGTGTACTAAATTATAATGGGAAAGAATAAAGAAAAAATATAGATAAATACATATATGCCTGTGTGTGAGATTTGTCGCTTCAATTGTGTTTGACTCTTTGCAACCCTCTGAATTATACCCTACCAGGCTCCTCTGGTTGTGGAATTCTCCAGGCAAGAATACTGGAGTGAGTTGCCATGTCTATTTCCAGAGGGGATTTTCCCGACCCAGGGATCAAACCTGTGTCTTATGTCTCCTGCTTTGGTAGGGGGGTTCTTTACCACTAGCACCACCTGGGAAACCCATATACATGTATATATATAAACAAATCACTTTGTTATATATGCCTGAAACTTATACAATATTATAAAACAGCTATACTTCAATTTGAAAAATTATCTTTTTTATATAAATAGTTACAATTATAGACATAAAGTTGTTCATGTTCTCTTCTCGCTCTTTTTAATATCTATAGGATATATAGAATGTCACCTCTGTCAGTTCTCATACTGATAGTTTATGTCTTCTTTTTTCCATAACAATCTAACTAGATTATCATTTTATTGATCATATCAAAAACAAGCTTTTGATTTCATTGATTTTCTCTGTTTTTCTGTTATTTTATTGACCTCTGTTCTGGCTTTTAAATTTTCCTTTCTTCTGTTTACTTTGATTTCAATTCACATTTTTTATGTGTCTTATGGTGGATGGTTCAGAGAAAGCAATGGCACCCCACTCCAGTACTCTTGCCTGAAAAATCCCATGGATGGAGGAGCCTGGTGGGCTGTAGTCCATGGGGTTGCTAAGAGTCAGACACAACTGAAGTGACTTAGCAGCAGCAGCAGGAAGGTAGATGCTTAGATCATTGATTCGATCTTTCTTCTTTCCTAGTACAGTGCAAGTTGCTCAGTGTCCAACTCTTTGGGACCCATGGACTATACAGTTCAGGGAGTTCTCCAGGCCAGAATAATGAAGTGGGTAGCCATTCCCTTCCCCAGGGGATCCTCCCAACCCGGGGATCGAACCCAGGTCTCCTGCATTGGAGGTGGATTCTTTACCAGCTGAGCCACAGGGAAGACCAAGAATACTAGAGTGGGTAGCCTAACCTTTCTCCAGCGGATATTCCCAACTTAGGAATTGAACCAGGGTCTCCTGCTTTGAAGGCGGATTCTTTATCAGCTGAGCATACCAGGGAAGCCCCAGTATAAGCGTGTATATATTCCCCCTTTACCACTGCTTTAGCTGCATCCCACAAATTTTTATGTATTGTTTTTAATTTTCATTCATTCTGTTTAAAATACTTTCTAATTTTCCTATGACTCTTTCTTCGACATATTGGTGTTTTTGAAGCAGTGTGTCATCTAATATTCTGATATGTGGAGATTTTCCAGGTATCTTTCTGTTTGTTATCTTTTTAATAAAAGATAATATCTGGTATTATCTTTTTAATTTAATTCAATTGTGGTTGTTGTACTTTGTGTTACTTGAATAATTTTAAGTTTATTGAACTTTATTTTACAGCATAGACTATGATTTATCTTGTTCAATATTTAGGATGTATTTTTAAAAATCTAGTCTCTTTGCCATTGAGTAGAGTGTCCTATGAACATCGATTAGGTCAAATTGCTTGATAGTTTTCTATATAATTTCTGATTTTTTTTTTTTTTTTTTTTTTTGCCTATTTATTCAATACCTTCTGGCTCAGCTGGTAAAGAACCTACCTGCAATGTGAGACACCTGGGTTCAATCCCTGGGTTGGGAAGATCCCCTGGAGAAGGGAAAGGCTACCCACTTCAGTATTCTGGCCTGGAGAATTCCATGTACTGTATAGTCCATGGGGTCACAAGGAGTCGGACACAACTGAGAGAGCTTCACTTTGGGACTTCCCTGGTGGCCCAGTGGATAAGACTCTGTGCTCATAATGTAGGGGGCACAGGTTCAATCCCTGATTAGGGAACTAGATCCCACATGCCACAACTGAGAGCTGGTTCAGCCAAGATAAAGAAATAAAATAGCCTAAATAAATAAATATATGTTTTGGCTTCCCAGGTGGCACTAGTGGCTGGTTCAGGAGACATAAGAGACGTGGGTTCGATTCCGGGGTCAGGAAGATCCCCTGGAGGAGGAAATGGCAACCTACTCCAGTATTCTTGCCTGGAAAATCCCATGGACAGAGGAGCTTGGCGGGCTATAGTTCACAGGGTCACATAGTCAGACATGACTGAATCGGCTTAATCTTATTATTATCAGAGGAGTATTGACATCTTCAGCCATAATTCTGGATTTGTCTGTTCTCCTCTTGGTTCTGTTCTCTTTTTTCATGTTTTAGGAGCACCAAGTACATAAATGGGAGAAGGCAATGGCACCCCACTCCAGTACTATTGCCTGGAAAATCCCGTGGACAGAGGAGCCTGGTGGGCTGTAGTCCATGGGGTCACGAAGAGTCGGACACGATTTAGTGACTTCACTTTCATGCATTGGAGAAGGAAATGGCAACCCACTCCAGTGTTCTTGCCTGGAGAATCCCAGGGATGGGGGAGCCTGATTAATTGCTGTCTATGGGGTCGCACAGAGTCGGACATGACTGAAGTGACTTAGCAGAGCAGCAGCAGCAGCAGCAGCAGCAAGTACATAAGCATTTAAGATTATTTTGTCCTTTTGATGATTTCCCCTTTTATCATTATGAAATCCCTCTTTATCCGTGTTTTGCTCTGATAATGCATATTGCTCTCAAGGCTACTTTGTCTTATGTTTATATAGCCACTTCACTTTTCTTTGATTCACATTAATGTGGTATATAATTTCCCTGACATTTTACTTTTAACTACTTATTAATATTTGAAGCTGGTTTCTTGCAGGTACGCTATCACTGGGTCTTGCTTTTTTTAACCAGTTGGCCAATTTCTGCCATTATCATGTGTTATGTACTTCCTCCACTCTGGCTGTTGGGAGTATGTTGGGACTATGCCTAGTCCTCTGTGAACTCCAGAGATTGTCCCACCCTCTCCTTTCTAGTGGTTTTCCCCCAACTTTGGGTAATTGCTTCACACACGGATACTGATCAGTACTCAGCTGAGGAGTCAAGGGGCACTTTCTACAGTCTCCTTTCTGGTGCTCAGCCCTCTGGATTCTAGCCAACTTGACCTCCTCAAACTCTCAACTCCAGTTCCCTCTTACTACAGGCTGGAAATTTTGTCCTCTTAAAAAAATAAGCTAGGGCAATCATAAAAATTCCTTCACTTTTTCACTCTTCTCAGGGAATATTATTCTGTTGCACTGCCTGTTCACTATGTCTGAAAACCATTGTTTCACATATTCAGCTTTTTCAAAGTTGTTTAAAGCAGGAGGGTAAATCCACACATGGAAGATTTGCCAGATTTAGCAAAACACAAGGCAAAAAAAAAGGGGGGGGGGCAAAAAACCCCCCAAAAAAACTACAAGGAAAGACTCTTTTAAATCTAAATATCAAACCAACAGCAAATACTTTTTATTTTAACCTATGCTTATAGTATAATTATATCTGAAATTCAAATTTAATGGGGCTTCTTGGATTTTATCTGGTGACCTTAATCCCTATTAATCCATCATGTCCAAAGCAGAAGTCCCCAGAGACTCCTTTAGGTCAGGAGCTGTATTCTTTGTAAATCCACTGACTTTAGTATGAAATATTCACTAAGCTCCTACACTGCACTCATCAGAATGAGAATGATGTAGGGAGGGATCTCCTTAAGGAGATACCAAATTGACAGCAAAGACCAAATAAGCATATTTAAGACTAATAAATTTTCAGTTGACCTATAATACTAAGCATGAATGCCACAGGAATTCAGAAGAGTTAAAGACCAAGATGAACTGAAGTAGCCAGAAAACCCAGGAGACATGGTTAACAAGAAAAAGTAAAGGATGAAAAAGCTATATCCAGACAGGGGAGGAACAATGGTGCTCAGTCTGCCTAAGGAAGTAAGACAGAGATGTGGGACAGGGCCAGCATCATTCTGGACAGTGAATACAGTAACCTGCACAAAAGATGCTGTGCAAGGGTCATTATAAACAAGTGAGCTGGTCTCAGGGCCTCTGAGAAGAGCAATCAACTGGTTCACTGCACAAGGGGAACTGGGTGGGAGGATGGGTGAGGGCTGAAATCTACACTGCTTCAATGTCCAAGACACTAGCCTCTGTGCTGGGGCTCGTCCAGTCAGAGTAAGGGAAGACTTTTCTAATTTTCAGGTTGTTAGGGAACATCTGAGTCTCTGGGTGGCAGCTTTGGTGCCTTCCTTCTGAGTAGTCACAGTATAATTACCTCTGGACAGCTGACCCAGATTGTTCAGTGTGAGGACCCCTTGCCGGGAGAGGTAGGTGGAGATGTTGGAAGCACATCATTGTAAATCAACTGTACACCATTTAAAAGAATGAAAGAAGAAGAATGGCCTTAAATCCAGTGCTGTGAATTCAAAGGCCTCTCGGGGCAGGAAGATGATGCGCTTGTGGAGAAGCTGTCTAACAGATAGCTTTTTTCTCTGGAAAGTTTTTCAGAAGAAGCTGCAACTCTAGATTTTTAAGAAAAAATCTCCTGAATTTCAATTGTAGGCATAATTTAAAAATATAAACCTGCCTCCCCACATGCAAAGGTACACCCCACAACACAAGTGCAGTCTTAACACTGTTCTAACCAAATAACACTCATCTGCAGGTGTGAATGCTACTAATGTGCTGTATTTCCTGGCCCTAGTCATTCTACACATAGGTACATTATCTACTGGAGGTCCCCCAAAAAGGAAGAGAAAAGAAAAAGGGAAGAAGAGAACCAAGGCAAAACCCACTCAATTTGGCAACATGGATGAATGGATTTGGGAAAACATAAACTGAAATATCTACTTTCTCTCCCCTCTCATTCATCAGCTTGTTCTTAAAAGAATGAAGTGGGGCTTCCCTGGTGACCCAGTGGTTAAGAATCTGCCTGCCAGTACAGGTGAGAGAGGCTCGATCCCCGGTCTGGGAAGATTCCACATGCTACAGAGCAACTGAGCTAGTACACCACAGCTACTGAGCTCACACTGCAACTATTGAAGCCCGGGTGCCTAGAGCTTGTGCTCCAAAACAAGAGAAGCCACTGCAGTGAGAAGCCCTCACACAGCAAGGAAGCATAGCCCCTGCTCCCTTCAACAAGAGAAAGCCCAGGTGCAGCAATGAAGATCCACCACTGTAGGGGAAAAAAAAAAAAAAGAATGAAGCAACAGTTGCAGACTTAACTGGTTGGAGCAATAGTTTTGTATTTAGTTTCACCACCAAGACTTCAGACTAGTATTCCTCTCTGGAGATCTGGAGATTATGAGTTGTGATGACGAATCTTTACAGTAAAAAACCTGTATCACATCTTCACCAGCTTGAAATTCCTTGCAACAAGAAAAAAAATCCCTAAAGCAAATGACCACCAGTGACAAATATCAGATTTGTGAAAAGACTGTCAGCAGTAGGGTATAGCATTTTTTTCTTCCAGGTGTAGAAGTGACCAATTGTGCCCTCTAAATCAGAACTAAACTAAATGATATTAAACTAGGGACTTCCCTCCCAGGTGCTAGGGGTAAAGCATCTGCTGATAATGCAAGAGACTCAAGAGACACAGGTGCAGGTTCGATCCCTGGGTCAGGAAGATCCCCTGGAGGAGGGATGGCAATCCACTCCATTATTCTTGCCTGGAAAATTCCATGGACAGAGCAGCCTGGTGGGCTACAGCCCGTCGAGTTGCAAAGAGTCAGACATGACTGAGTGACTAGGCACAAAGGCACACAAACTAAACTAGGTGCCTCCATGGAAGGTGAACCTATATCTGCAGCTACTCTGGGAATGAAAATAATGAACTCAGTCTTAAAAATGACGGATTGCTATCTTCTTTCTCTTAAGAAATACTTGACTTTTCAAATCATTGCTGCTGAGCTGCAGTAAATGTGTATCTTATCTGTTTGGCTACTGCCTGCATTGATCTGTGTGAACCACCGAGTTCCTTTCTAGTTTTATGCTATATTAGAGCAATGGTTGGGGGGGGGTCTAATGCCCTATTAAAAACACAATTTTTAATGAAAAAGTGCAATTTTAAGGACAGCCAATCCTATTACCTAAATTTTTCTAGGTAGTCACATTGTAAAGATTTTTCTCTTCCTTCGCCAAATTGAAGGCTACAACATAAAAAAAGCACCAGAGGGCACTAGTCTCACAGCGAAACCAGCTCACAGAACCACTAAAGATGGAGGCTGCCTCTGAATTTATCTGTAAGTGTTCTTTCACATTTAAATAAGACAAGTATTCTCTAGGCTTTTGTCATTTGTGAGTGAATAACGACCTTGTTCCTGAGACATCACAAGCTTTATAGAATTAATATGCTAGACCTACCAACTTCCTCCATGGCAAGTGTTTTTTCAGTCACTAATTTGTGACTCTTTTGAGACCCCATGGACTGTAGCCCGCCAGGCTCCTCTGTCCAGGGGATTTCCCAGGCAAGAAGACTGGAGTGGGTTGCCATTTCTTTCTCCAGGGGATCTTCTTGACTCAGAGATCAAACCCACAAGTCCTGCATGTGGGATTCTTTGCCACTGAGCCAGCTGGGAAGCTCCCATGGCAAGTGGCAACTGTATTGGATAGTATTTCACAAAAGGTTAGACATGGGGGCAGGATGCGGGAGGAGGCGGGAGGACGATGGTGATGTCAACTTAGGTCAGAGAATTGTGGAGATTTATTCTTGCTTTTGCTTAATCTGCATACCTGACATTGTCAGGTTCATACTTAGGTGAGATCTGAGCCAGGAATTTGGTCAGTTTTAGATAAAATCTTTGTTTGCACTTGACTTAAGTTTTTCAAGTTTATACTGAATGATACTTCCAAGAGATCAGGAATCTCTTACCTCCTTCCTAATGTTCACCATGTCACCCCACCCCATCCCCAGAAAAATGTATTATCTAATTAAAGATGATATACTTGCTATGCAAATGCACCTTCAAGACAAATTCTTTGGCTGTCCCTTCCAGAAAAAGTGTTACTTTCAAGTTCTCTCTTTATGGAAATCATCATATAAGCATCACTATATCAGCATCACTACTGCTTATTTGTTGATTCATTGATTTTTCCAGAGAACTTTCCCTAATAATCCAATTCATTTGTCAAATAAAGGCAAGGCCTCTGCATCCACTTCCTCATTTGCCACAAGGGGCAGAAAAATTCACAAGGAAATTTGGGTAGTAGTCACCTTTATCAAGTGTTGCTGTGACATAAAAGATTAATTACTAAAGATAACATTCATTCTAAAAGTACTAAGGTACATGGTGATGTATCCAAAGAGCCAGCTAGCTAGTTAAACTCCCTTTTAGATGGCGTTCAGCCTGTAGATTTTCTCAGGGCAGAGAAGCTTGTCATGTTTGGCCATATAGGAAGCAGCCAGTTAACCAGATGTAACATGAAACTTTGACATGATTACATAGTGGCAACTTGTACCGTGAGTGTATTGTCCTATCGCCCGCATACTGCGATACTGCCCCATTGTAAACAAGATGTCTGGCTTAATGGGGATATCCTCTAAAAATATTTAAACTAAAACAGGCTGACATCATAGGGGAAGGCTGTATTCCTTGTGTTTGTATTTCTAATTTCCTGTGCCATACCCAAAGAAAGCCACTGGATGTTGCTTAATAATGATAACAATGGATTACATACAGTGGTTGGCAAGGGAGAACAAATGATTAGATCATCCAGGCAACTCATCTTTCCAGCCAAGCAGACTCCCCAGATAGGGAATCTAACACTTTTCTTAAGGCAGAGGGCCAAGTTGCAAGAACCACACTGACTTCGTTGTGCGGTCTGCTCTGGCAACAGACAGAGCGCCAAATCTGTTTTAGTTGGCTGCACTCATGTCCTACTTAAGTCCTTAAATGGGAGCTTCCAGCTCAGTACTGCTCTTTTCTTTAGAGATAACCAATGTTGAAAGGTAATTAACTCTTATAAATGATGGCTGCACAAAACTCAAGGTCAGGTTACCACAGAGAACACCTTGACAGGACAAGACCAACAAGGGGAAAAGTCCTAGAGAGCCCTCCCATCTGGACAGGCTGTGGGCTGTATTGTGTAAACTCTGGCTCAGAAAGGGCTATTGTTTCAGGCTTATTTACTCACCTGATTGGATTTAATCAATAGGCCAGCTGAAATGCTTGATTTCTCACTCCCTAGGCTTTGGTCTTTTTATGAACTAGGGAGTCTACCTTGTTTATGAGTATATTTTCTTCTTAGACCCAAATACATATATGGCTAATTCAGATTCTCAAAGTGTGTTTTATAATATCTGAAGGTGACAGGCTGGGACTATCCAGACTGGCTGTCAGATTCCCATTCCAACTTGGGCTTTGTTGTGAAGAACACAGTAGTCTCAGTCAAGCAGTGTTTTACACCTCAGAGTCACCCATGCTTTTAGACTCACGGTGGGACCCAGCATGGTGAGTCAGGGCACTTGATCTCTCTGGCTGTCTCTTTCTTTGGAAACAGGAGTGGTAAGGACCATGTGATCCTGGAACTCTCAGTGGTCTCCTCCCCTGTCTGTAGAAGATGTTATTCAACAAAGCCAACAGGTGACTCTGGATCTAATTGTATCTAAAGCCCTAGACCATTGGACTTCCCAGTTAACCTGGGAAATGACTACCCCCTTTTCTCCCTTAAGCAGCTTGGAATTGAATTGCTATTAGAAGCAACATGATTATAGAAAAAACTATCAAGATAGTACCACATTATGAACTAGAAATAAGGGCAGAAAGCCCCAGAAAGAGAATGGGAGACTGACAGTAGATTGTTTATAAAGAAGCTGTATTCAGACTTACGATGAGTATGACTTACTTCACAGTGAACTTGCTGAATTGATTGAAGTTTTGCAGGGTTACATCTGTTATGCTTTAACATTTCATGGAGCACTGAGGAAGTGCCAGCATACTGGGAAAAGAGCCAACATAAAATGGTTGTGTAATAAAAGGGAAAAGGTTTAGTTTGGAAAATTAAAGACCTATAAGCTCAACTTTTATAGCAAGGGAAAAAATTGCCACAGTGAATAATGTGACTAGAACAAGATATTGACTTTAGTGAGCTATACTTCCCTCAGACCAATCTAGTATTTTAATCTATTGACAAATGATAGGTAAATTATATCTGTCTGTTAGCACTGGGACCAGTGGTACATAGCCAAGCTGAAGAAGCTGTGATAAGAGTGGGTCGCAAGGTGGGGGTAAGGGGGAGTGTAGACCACAGCTAGGGACATACTTCGTTCCAGGGTCTAAAGCCAAGGGGATGAAGATAATCTAAGATGTGCCTTTTTTCTGTTTCTGAAAAAAATTGAATTTCCAACCAAAGACCTATGAAGACTGTTCAGTTCCTCTGAGACCCTTTCTTTGCCCATCATTCAGAGAGCAGTCATTAGATGACGGCTTTGTGCAGCACTTGTTTATTAATTCTTCATTCATTCACTCACCACTTATTCAATGAGGTGTAAAGAAAATAAAAATGATGAACAGTTGGTTAAGTTTTTTCCCAATAAGAAATATGTGTCTGAGAACATTTTGATTATGATCTAATCATTACTGACTTTTATATTAAAAATTATCAAAAGAATAAACATAATTGAGATGTAACTACTTCCTTAAGTACTTTTAAGATTTGGTGTAAACTAGGACAAGAATTCAAAAAAAAAAAACCCACCTCTTTTTTCAATTTTATTTTTAATTGAAATTTAATGCTTTACAATATTGTGTTGATTTCTGCCATACACCAACATAAATTACCCATAGGTATACATATGTCCTCTCCCTCTTGAACCTCCCTCCTACCTCCCACCCCATCCCCACCCCTCTAAGTTGTTAGCTCTACTTTGAGTTCCCTGACTCATACAGCAAATTCCCATTGGCTTTTTAAATTATGACTTGGCTTCATTTTGACTTCTTAAAGTTTAGAGTGGCATTCCAGTTTGGTCTATAGATCCTAGATTTCTGACTTTTTAACTCACTGCTTTATAGTTTCTATATATTGCAAGCCAGTGCCCTACTCTTACCAACTAGAAATGCTGCTTTATCTGCAACTTTGCTTTTGTCATGGTCAGAAGCAAAACCAATATGAAGCAAAACATATGGAGAAAAGATTATTTCAGTCTTTCCACTGTTTGCTTCTATTTTTACTTCCCTTGTAAATTAGTAAAATGTTATTCTTGAAAAGATGTTTCTACATCACTCCCACTTTCTGTGACTTTCCATTATTGTATATGTTCTTTTGTAAAACAGCTCATTAAATAAGGTTCATTTAAAAATCTGACAAGCTTCTATATCTTAAATGAACTCTCACTTTTCACTTAAGAACTTAAAGTAAAACATCCAATTTGAATATATTTTAAGCAGTTACTATGTAATTTCCTTATGCCTATATACCAATGTCTCTACAAGATGAGTCAGTGGGTGGTTTATTTATTCATCTATTAATTCAGTAAATTACTGAGAAGCAACATTGAACAATGAGTTGCAATAGGTTAAATCCAGATGAGACACCAACTTGTATAATACTCATCAAGAGAGTCAGAGGGTTCAAGGAATCTATGCAATGTCAAACAGCAGGTAAGTGGCCAAGTTGAAACTTTAACCCAGCTCTGTTTGATGCCAGTTCCTCTACACATGCAGATTTAAAAGTCATATTCACAGACTGGGGAGTAGAATTTGTGAATGACAGTTCCAAGACATAGAAGCAGAGAAGTACAAGGACCTAGATTCATTGTAATACCTAGCTCCTGGCTGCATCACTTCAAAAGAAAACTATAGATTAAGGTATTATTAAAGCAAAGAATTGCTTTCAATGGCTTTTCAAATCATCTCTCGCCACCTTAAGTTCATTATCCATTACCAGACTTCCACTTCTCCCTAAACATTTCAATTTCAAGAGTTAAGCTGAACAGTGAGGAGTTCTATCACATTTTGATTTTTAAAAAAATGTCATTTACAGTGATGGGTGCCTATTTCCCTAAACACCAAAAGCAAACCTCAAATACCATTCCCACTGACACCTCTTTCAAAGACAAATAGCAGCAACAAAACCCAATAAAATTTGGCTCTAGCAGGCTTGACATTTAAGCCAGATCTGTGCTTCGTTTCCCAGGCCGAAGAGGGATGCAGTTAGCTAGGTTTCAAGCACTTCACGGCACTGAAGAACAATGGAACAAAGAGCTTCAAAATAAAAATCATGCATTTGATAGAAAACAGCTCCAACTGGTGCTTGGTTTACTAACTAGACATTCTGTCTGTTTCTCACATGCTCTGAACAAACACAGGAAGCACCACCAGGTGTGAATCGAGAGATGTTTTCCCCTGTAGGACCAAAAAGAGTGACATCTGAAGGTGTTAGGATCACCGTGACTTTGGACACCATCAAGAGTCAGGGCATATAGGGGTTCTCGTTTTTATAGCTTCACAGGGAGCCCTTTTCTTTCCCAGGAATCCTCTCCAGAGGGAGAGGCTGTAGATAATTTTCCTGAATGTGATGAATGTCAGCACATTCTCTGCTAGACCACACATTCCATTCTTATCAAATGAAACTGACCTCTTTGCCCCAGCTTGTTCTCCTTGTTCATCACTGTGATTAATTTAAAGTTCTCAGTGATGCAGGTTTCTAGATGAATTGCACAGGTCATTTCAGATGGCAAATATGTACTTCCATCGTCTCCTTACCCTATGGAGGGCATGCACTGGCTTACAAGAATGAGGATTTTAAAAATAGTTGGCTTACATTCAGATCTGTACCTACAAAATGTTCTGCCCAGACTGGCCCCTCTCCTTTCAGCTGGCAGAGATCCACCTCTTCCTACTCGTTTTCTGTTTAATACCAAGTGACTCAAGTGGGAGTCATGACCAAAACGAAACGTTTACCACATACTTCAAGTTTTTTTTTTTTTTTTTAATGAAAGCATTTTTTTTGGCCAATAGAAGCAAACAGGATTCATGAGAGTCCTTGAGTTGACATTCAATAAGCCCCTGAGCCATGCGTAACCACTAAAGACTTCCAAGTTCATTGGAACTGATACATGCTGCTGAGCTTTTTCTGGTGAACAAAATTACTGTTCCATTTGCCATCACTGTCAAAGGGAACAAAGTATACAAAATAAAATCTGATCAGAAATCGCCCTTTGCATGTACATTTCTGCATCAGAATGATTCAACAATGTTTGAATTTGGATTTCTGTACCCTTAAACTTTGTTAGAGGTTTTAAGGGGTCCAGGTTATGGAGAATGGGTTAATTCATGCTTCCATCTTCTCCTTTTTTAAGATTTGGTCTTATTGAGGTACTTTAGGATTAAAAATAAAAAGGAAAAAATTGTTCTTATGAACATCTAGGTAGTCCAAATATCCACATGGAGAGCAAATGCTGATGAAGGCTGGGACTAAGGCAGTGACAACAGGATTAGAGAAGGGGAAAGCCACATTTCAAAGACATTTCTGAGATGGAAATGACAAGATTGGTTGTGGATGAGGACTAAGAAGTCAAGAGAGGTTTCTAGTCTGGGAAACTAGGTTAATGGAGGCAGTTCCCTCTTTGCCCATTTCCCTCTCTCTCTCTCTGTTTGTGTCCTTTCTGTCTACCTATTTTCTTCATGATGCTTCATTTCTGTGTCTCTCATTGTCTTGTCTGGTCAGCTTCTGTCTACATTCAAGCTCTACTTCCCTTTCTCTGCAGATCAACTTCTTCACCATCCACATTTGCTCTGCTTCCTGGTTGCTTCATATAACAAGTGTCTTTGACTTTCCATAACTCTCATTAAATCCCAAAAATTCTTTCATTTTCCATCCCAAGCTCCTTATAAAATCTGTTCTGTGTTTCTTTATTCAAATTTCCACCAAGCTCTAATCAGACAAGCTCTTCTTTCTATGATGGTTCAGAGAGTGTTTTGTCCTGGTTCCTTAACCAGAGTCAGCTACAGTGCTTTTAAAAAATACCTGTGCATGGGCCCATCCTGGACCTACTGACTCAGAATATTTGGGGTTGGAAAGCACAGCATGTGTATTTGTTTGAAAATCCTCGTGGTGATACTGATACCTAAATAGGCCTGAGAGTGCTGCCATAGGTTATAGCTCATGGTGAAAACCTTGGGTCAGTTTAGTTCAGTCCAGTCACTCAGTTGTGTCCAATTCTTTGTAACCCCCTGAACTGCAGCATGCCAGGCTTCCCTGCCCATCACAAACTCCCAGAGCTTACTCAAATTTACATCTATTGAGTCGGTGAGGCGATCCAACCATCTCATCCTTTGTTGTTCCCTTCTCCTCCTGCCTTCAATCTTGCCAGCAACAGGATCTTTTCCAATGAGTCAGTTCTTCCCATCAGGTGACCAAAGTATTGGCGTTTCAGTTTCAACATCAGTCCTTGCAATGAATATTCAGAACTGATTTCCTTTAGGATAGATTGGTTGGATCTCCTTGCAGTTCAAGAGATTCTCAAGAGTCTTCTCCAGCACCACAGTTGAAAAGCATCAATTCTTCGGTGCTCAGCTTTCTTCACAGTCCAACTCTCACATCCATACATGACCACTGGAAAAACCATAGCTTTGACTAGATGCACCTTTGTTGGCAAAGTAATGTCTCTGCTTTTTAATATGCTGTCTAGGTTGGTCATGGCTTTTCTTCCAAGAATCAAGTGTCTTTAATTTCATGGCTGCAGTCACCATTTGCAGTGACTTCGGAGCCCCCCCAAAATAAAGTCTATCACTGTTTCCATTGTTTCCCCATCTATTTGCCATGAAGTGATGGGACTGGATGCCATGATCTTAGTTTTTTGAATGTTGAGTTTTAAGCCACTGTTTCACTCTCCTCTTTCACTTTCATCAAGAGACTCTTTGGTTCTTCTTTGCTTTCTGCCACAAGGGTGGTGTCATCTGCATATCTGAAGTTATTGATATTTCTCCCGGCAATCTTGATTCCAGCTTGTGCTTCATCCATCCCGACATTTCATATGATGTACTCTGCATATAAGTGAAATAAGCAAGGTGACAATATACAGCCTTGATGTACTCCTTTCCCTGTTTGGAACCAGTCTGTTGTTCCATGTCCAGTTCTAACTGTTGCTTCTTGACCTGCATACAGATTTTTCAGGAGGCAGGTCAGGTGGTCTAGTGTTCCCATCTCTTTAAGAATTTTCCATAGTTTGTTGTGATCCACACAGCCAAAGGCTTTGGTATAGTCAATAAAGCAGAAGTAGATGTGTTTCTGGAACTCTCTTGCTTTTTTGATGATCCAATGGATGTTGGGAATTTGATCTCTGGTTCCTCTGCTTTTCCTAAATCCAGCTTGAACATCTGGAATTTCACAGTTACATACCATTGAAGCCTGTCTTGGAGAATCTTGATCATTACTTTGCTAGCATGTGAGATGAGTGCAATGGTGCAGTGGTTTGAACATTCTTTGGCATTGCCTTTCTTTGGGATTGGAATGAAAACTGACCTTTTCCAGTCCTGTGGCCACTGCTGAGTTTTCCAAATTTTCTGGCGTATTGAATGCAGCACTTTCACAGCATCATCTTTTAGAATTTGAAATAGCTCAATTGGAATTCCATCCTCTCCACTAGCTTTGTTCATAGTGATGCTTCCTAAGGCCCACTTGACTTCACATTCCAGGATGTCTGGCTCTAGGTGAGTGATCACATCATCATGGTTATCTGGGTCATGGAGATCTTTTGTGTATAGTTCTTCTGTGTATTCTTGCCACCTCTTTTCAATATCTTCTGCTTCTGTGAGGTCCATACCATTTCTGTCCTTTATTGTGCCCATCTTTGCATGAAATGTTCCCTTGGTATCTCTAATTTTCTTGAAGAGATCTCTGTCTTTCCCATTCTATTGTTTTCCTTTATTTCTTTGCATTGATCACTGAGGAAGGCTTTCTTGTCTCTCCTTGCTATTCAAATGGGTGTATCTTTCCTTTTCTCCTTTGCCTTTAGCTTCCCTTCTTTTCTCAGCTATTTGTAAGGCCTCCTCAGACAACCATTTTACCTTTTTGCATTTCTTTTTCTTGGGCATGGTCTTGATCACTGCCTCCTGTACAATGTCATGATTTTCCATCCATAGTTCTTCAGGCAATCTATCAGATCTAATCCCTTGAATCTGTTTGTCACTTCCACTGCATAATCGTAAGGGATTTGATTTAGGGCATACTTGAATGGGCTAGTGGTTTTCCCTACTTTCTTCAATTTCAGTCTGAATTTGTCAATGAGTTCATGATCTGAGCCACACTAAGCTCTTAGTCTTGTTTTTGCTGACTGTGTAGAGTTTCTCCATCTTTGGCTGCAAAGAATATAATCAATCTGATTTTGGTATTGACCATCTGGTGATGTCCATGTGTAGAGTCTTCTCTTGTATTGTTGGGAGAGGGTGTTTGCTATGACCAGTGTGTTCTCTTGGCAAAACTGTTAGCCTTTGCTTCATTTTGTACTCCAAGGCCAAATTTGTGTGTTACTCCAAGTATCTTTTGACTTTCTTCTTTTGCATTCCAGTCTCCTATAATGAAAAGTACATCTTTTGGGGGGTATTAGTTCTAGAAGGTCTTGTAATTCTTCATAGAATCATTCAACCTCAGCTTCTTCAGCATCACTGTTCGGGGCATAGATTTGGATTACTGTGATATTGAATGGTTTGCCTTGGAAATGAACAGAGATCATGCTGTTGTATTTGAGATTGTATCCATATACTGCATTTTGGACTCTTTTGCTGACTATGAAGATTACTCTATTTCTTTTAAGGGATTCTTGCCCACAGTAGTAGATATAGTGGTCATCTGAGTTAAATTCACCCATTCCAGTCCATTTTAGTTCTCTGATTTCTAAAATGTCGATATTCACTCATGCCATCCCTGTTTGACCATTTCCAGTTTACCTTGATTCATGGACCTAACTTTCCAGGTTCCTATGCAATATTGCTCTTTACAGCATCAGACTTTACTTCTATCACCAGTCAATCCACAACGAGGTGCTGTTTTTGCTTTGGCTTTATCTCTTCATTTTTCTGGAGTTATTTCTCCACTCTTCTCCAGTAGCATACTGGGCACCTACTGACCTGGAGAGTTCATCTTTCAGTGTCCTATCTTTTTGCCTTTTCATACTGTTCATGGGGTTCTCGAGGAAAGAATACTGAAGTAGCTTGCCATTCCCTTCTCCAGCTGACCATGTTTTGTCAGACCTCCCACCATGACCTGTCCATCTTGGGTGGCCCTACACAGCATGGCTCATAGTTTCACTGAGTTAGACAAGGCTGTGGTTCATGTAATCAGTTTGATTAGTTTTCTGTGATTGTGGTTTTCATTTGTCTGCTCTCTTATGGAGAAGGATAAGAGGTTTATGGAAGCTTCCTGATGGGAGAGACAGACTGAGGGGAAAACTGGGTCTTGTTCTGATGGTGAGGCCATACTCAGTAAATCTTTAATCTAATTTTCTATTGACGGCGGGTCTGTGTTCTGTCCCTGTTGTTTGACCCGGGGCTAAACTGTGGTGGAGGTGATGAAGATAATGGCAACCTCCTTCAAAAGGTCCAGTGCATGCACTGCCCACTCAGTGCCCCCGACCCTGCCGCAGGCCACCACAGACCCACGCCTCCACCGGCGACTCCTGGACACTCACGGGCAAGGCTGGGTCAGTCTCTTATGGGGTCTCTGCCCTTTCTCCTGGATCCTGGTGTGCACAGTGTTTTGTTTGTGCCCTCCAACAGTCTGTTTCCACAGTCCTGTGTAAGTTCCAGAGGCCCTATTGTGGGGTTAACGGCAACCTCCTCCAAGAGGACTTATGCCATACCCAGGTCTCCTGCACCCAGAGCCCCTGCCCCTGCGGCGGGCCACTGCTGACCCATACCTCTGCAGGAGACACTCAGACACTCAAAGGCACGTCTGGCTCAGTCTTTGTGGGTTCTCCTGGTGCACACAAGGTTTTCTTTGAGCCTTCCAAGCATCCTGACAGGTATGGGGTTTGATTCTAAGTGCAATTTTGCCTCTCCTACTGTCTTTTTGGTGCTTTTCCTTTGCCCTTGGACATGTGGTATCTCTTTTTTGGTGGGATCCAACGTTCTCCTATTGATGGTTGTTCAGCCATGAACTGTAATTTTGGAGTTCTCACAGGAGATGATGAGTGCATATCCTTCTACTCCACCATCTTGGATATCCGTGGGTCAAGTGCTCATAATTATTCCAGTTTCAACTGGGGAGGGGAAAGATAGAGAGGAGCAGGGTGCACAAAACATGACCACCCAGGAGCTCTGAGTAGAGGGATCCTCTTAGGACTGGCTGTGGTCATTCAGGCACCATGAGATATGTTTGCTACAGTAGTCTTGTGAGGGGTAATATGTTAAAGCATACACTTACAGGGCCTTCTCATGGGTTCCATGGTGGAATACAGAGGAGGCCGTCTCTAGTCTAGATGGAAGGGGTAAAGGAAAAGCTTCCTGGCCAGGTGACACCTGAGCTGAGTCCTGGGGGAGCATTAGTAGTTAGTCTGGCAGATGAGAACAACATATTCAAAGCACAGAAGGAGGTTTGGGGGGCAAGATAGCAAGATGACTTCATACTTTGGGCATCTTCTGCCACCCTTTCCCCAAATTTGTATCAGAAAACTCTTCAGTTTCTTTATTCTGAAAGTGATTTAAGTCTCCAACAGAACTTGTAAGGATAGTGAAAGATGAGGCTGGAGAGGTATGCAGAGGCTATTATGAAGCTTCATAACTTCAGTTAATTAAAATAGTAGTTACCATAGTAGAAGAGTAGTTACTATTTATTAAGCAACTACATACCAGACACTTGTGCGGTATTTCATTTAACCCTCACAGAATCAAGAAAGTCGATATTATTATACTCATGTTACACACAAAGCAACAGACACTCATGTAGCTTAAATTTACTTGTCACAGTAAGAAGCTATGAAACAGCAGGGCTGGATTTTGAATCTAATCATTCAAGTTTTCAGCCTTAACACTTTTTTCTTTAAAAAAGGCAAGAGGGTGGGGGAATGCTATATTTGGAAATGAAGAAAAAAGAAACAAACATTTATGTGGCTTAAGATATTGCCTGTTGGGATTATTTCAGCACTCAAAGTGGTTTAAAGTATTCATGATCATATCTTTACAGGTAAATGTTATAAATATTTTATATCTTCTATTTTTGTTCTTTTCAAACATTTTAGCAAAAAAAAAAAAAGTATTTTCATGAAGCAGAACTTGATGTGAATGCCTAGAAGGTAAAGTAAATGAAAAGGGAGTGTGTCTCAGTGTGCTTGGAGGTGGGAGGTTGATGAAGTGTCAGCATCCTTTGTTCTCTCCTCTCAGCCATTTCCCCCAAACTCAGGGACTCCATGGCTCTTATCTACAGCCCCCAATAATATTTAGAATCCTAAACATTTGTCTACATTACCGTTCAAGCAAATGGATCCAGGAAATGGAGAAATGCCATGTGTAAGTGACAGAGGTGTATCTTTGCCAAGGTGGAAGTCTGTGGCCCTGCAGGAGGGCCCTGGTCACCAGTGGACTCACTCCTGTGTTGTCATGGTGCTCCTGTGACCTAGAGGAGGGCAGAACCAATCACAGACCTGGTTTAATGCCTACCACCAGGATAACCACCTCCTCAGTGAAGTCCTGACTTTTGTTCTCAGAGTCATGGAAGAAAACAGTGAGATTATACCTTATTTTGAGACTTATTTATTTACTTTTGACAGTCTTTGCTGCTGCATGAACTTTTCTCTAGATGTGGCGAGCTGAGGCTGCTCTCTAGTTGTGGTGCCTGGCGGTGGCATGTGGGATCTTCCAGAACCAGGGAGTGAAACTGTGTCTCCTGCATAGGTGGGCAGATTCTTCATTGCTGAGCCACAAGGGAAGCCCAGTTATACTTTACTTTAGATGGGAGATTGCCATAACTATTTTTGGAAAAGTTCCCAATTAGACCAGCAAATGATAAAGTCACCAAGGAACAATGCCCCATTGGCTGGTGCTCTTTGTTTCAGGATTCTTCCCAAGGGCGGGGGCAGAAAACATCATGAAATAATTCACACCTGTCCAAACATAAATTGTTTTATTGCCAGCACAAGCCAGACTTAAATCTCTGCTCCTCTTGGGAGGTGAGGAGGGTTTCAGCACAACACACTGTGATGACCAGTGGCCTGCTTTGCTGCGATGAAAGAGGCTCTGAGGAAGTGAGATTTTTAGTAGTGAAACCAAGGGAGTCCTAGGAAAATGAAAACAAATTGAATCACCTTACCACAGCTCAACCCATCACAAAACTTCAGGGTGTTAACTGGCTACAGTTATCACCAGATCCTTTGGAGTTCAGGAGGCACAAATCAGAGTCTGAGCCTTCAGTTCAGTTCAGTCACTCAGTCATGTCCGATTCTTTGCAACTTCATGAATCGCAGCACGCCAGGCCTCCCTGTCCATCACCAACTCCCGGAGTTCACTCAGACTCACGTCTATCAAGTCAGTGATGCCATCCATCCATCTCAGCCTCGGTCGTCCCCTTCTCCTCCTGCCCCCAATCCCTCCCAGCGTCAGAGTCTTTTCCGATGAGTCAACTCTTCCCATGAGGTGGCCAAAGTACTGGAGTTTCAGCTTTAGCATCATTCCTTCCAAAGAAATCTCAGGGTTGATCTCCTTCGGAATGGACTGGTTGGAACATCAAAAACATTTTGAAATTGAAGAAAATAGGAAAAACCACTTGACCATTCAGGTATGACCTAAATCAAATCGACAAAAAGACTCAAGGGATTAGATCTGATAGACTGCCTGAAGAACTATGGACAGAGGTTTGTGACATTGTACAGGAGGCAGGGATCAAGACCATCCCCAAGAAAAATGCAAAAAAAAGTAAAACGGTTGTCTGAGGAGGCCTTACAAATAGTTGAGAAAAGAAGGGAAGCTAAAGGCAAAGGAAAAAAGGAAAGATATGCCCATTTGAATGCAGAGTTCTAAAGAGAGCAAGGAGATATAAGAAAGCCTTCCTCAGTGATCAACACAAAGAAATAGAGGGAAAACTATAAATTGAGATAGACTAGAGATCTCTTCAAGAAACTTAGAGGTGTCAAGGGAGCATTTCATGCAAATATAGGCACACTTAAGGACAGAAATGGTATGGACCTCACAGAAGCAGAAGATAGTGAAAAGAGGTAGCAAGAATACACAGAAGAACTATACACAAAAGATCTCCATGACCCAGATAACCATGATGATGTGATCACTCACCTAGAGCCAGACATCCTGGAATGTGAAGTCAAGTGGGCCTTAGGAAGCATCACTATGAACAAAGCTAGTGGAGGGGATGGAATTCCAGCTGAGCTATTTCAAATTCTAAAAGATGATGCTGTGAAAGTGCTGCATTCAATACGCCAGAAAATTTGGAAAACTCAGCAGTGGCCACAGGACTGGAAAAGGTCAGTTTTCATTCCAATCCCAAAGAAAGGCAATGCCAAAGAATGTTCAAACCACTGCACCATTGCACTCATCTCACATGCTAGCAAAGTAATGATCAAGATTCTCCAAGCCAGGCTTCAACGGTATGTGAACTGTGAAATTCCAGATGTTCAAGCTGGATTTAGAAAAGGCAGAGGAACCAGAGATCAAATTGCCAACATCCACTGGATCATCAAAAAAGCAAGAGAGTTCCAGAAACACATCTACTTCTGCTTTATTGACTATACCAAAGCCTTTGACTGTGTGGATCATAACAAACTATGGAAAATTCTTAAAGAGATGGGAACACTAGACCACCTGACCTGCCTCCTGAAAAATCTGTATGCAGGTCAGGAAGCAACAGTTAGAACTGGACATGGAACAACAGACTGGTTCCAAACAGGGAAAGGAGTACATCAAGGCTGTATATTGTCACCTTGTTTATTTCACTTATATGCAGAGTACATCATGTGAAATGCCAGGATGGATGAAGCACAAGTTGGAATCAAGATTGCCGGGAGAAATATCAGTAACTTCAGATATGCAGTGACACCACCCTTATGGCAGAAAGCAAAGAAGAACCAAAGAGTCTCTTGGTGAAAGTGAAAGAGGAGAGTGAAACAGTTGGCTTAAAACTCAACATTCAAAAAACTAAGATCATGGCATCCAGTCCTATCACTTCATGGAAAATAGATGGGAAAACAATGGAAACAGTGATAGACTTTATTTTGGGGGGCTTCAAATCACTGCAAATGGTGACTGCAGCCATGAAATTAAAGATGCTTTATTCTTGGAAGAAAAGCCATGACCAACCTAGACAGTATATTAAAAAGCAGAGACATTACTTTGCCAACAAAGGCCCATCTAGTCAAGGCTATGGTTTTTCTAGTAGTCATGTTATAGATGTGAGAATTGGACTATAACAAAAGCCGAACACTGAAGTATTGTTGCTTTTGAACGTGGTGTTGGAGAAGACTCTTGAGAGTCCCTTGGACTGCAAGGAGATCCAATCAGTCGATTCTAAAGGAAATTAGCCCTGAATATTCATTGGAAGGACTGATGCTGAAGCTGAAACTCCAATACTTTGGGTACCTGAGGCAAAGAACTAACTCATTTGAAAACACCCTGTTGCTGGGAAAGATTGAAGGCAGGAGGACCAGGGGATGTCAGAGGATGAGATAGCTGGATGGCACAACAGACTTTATGGACATGAGTTTGAGTTAACTCTGGGAGTTTGTGATTGACATGGAAATCTCACGTGCTGCAGTCCACAGGGTTGCAAAGAGTCACACAAGATGAATGACTGAACTGAATCACTTTGCACCCTTGGGGAAGGTCTTCCCAGGTGATACAGTGGTAAAGAATCTGCCTACAATGCAGGAGACATGAGTTCGATCCCTTGGTCAGGGAGATTCCCTGGAGGAGAGGATGGCAACCCACTCCAGTGTTCTTGCCTGGGAAATTCCAAGGACAGAGGAGCCTGGTGGTCTACAATATACAAGTCATAAAGAGTTGAACACGGCTCAATTCCTAAACAACAACAATACCCCTGGGGCAGCATGTGTAAGCCTTCTTGCAGTTCCTAGAACCAGCGTTGGAATCAAGATGTCTCTTGATTCCCTGCTCTCCTGACCTCGTCCCCTACCCCATCCCAGTGCTTCCTTAGTTACACTTTATCAAGACTTACCCTTTGACTGGGTTCACAGGAACACCCCAATTCTTCCTTTGATGAGGAGAAGCATCATGACAGAGTCTGTGAGTGAGTATGATGCTGGCAACATGATAGTTGTCCTTTTATAGGCAGCCCAAAGAAGAGGAGAGTAGAGGTCTGTCAGGACTGCTTCCTTGGCCACTCAGACCTGATATCCTGACTTTATTATCCACAGGATAGTGAGAAGTTCTTATTGTTCCTGAAAATACAAGTCCAGTCCTTTGAGGTAATGGTCAGTTGTAATCTCTTAAAAGTCTTAAGTGAAAGTAAAATTGAAATCATTCAGTTGTGTACGACTCTTTGCAACCCTGTGGAATGTAGCCTACCAGGCTTCTCCCTCCATGGGCTTCTCCAGGCAAGAATACTGGAGTGGGTTGCCATTTCCTTCTCCAAAGGGATCTTCCTGACCCAGGGATTGAACCTGGGTCTCCCGCATTGCAGGCAGATGCTTTAACCTCTAAGCCACCAGGGAAAGAAGGTTAATAAACCAAGTTATAGCCCTTGCTGCTGATCTATGGGCAGCTCGGACACTCACTGTTCATCCCCTGACCACCCATTCTGGATTTTCCTTACCCTTGACCAACATTTTGGTCTGGTTTAGTTGCTTGCCTGGTGTAGTGACACAGACCTTCATTTCTGATGGGTTTCAGCCCTTAGTTGCCTGATTTTTATCAGATCACTTTTGACATATTGCTGTTTAATAGATATTTATTGGACACAGAAGAGCGAAGAGAAGCCTCTGTGAGTACCCTGGGTTCTAGACATTCTCCTTTCTGTACCAGCAACCCTGGCTCCTCAAGGGAATCATCATCAATCATGCTTGCCAATATAGTAACTCTTTTTTACCTACTAGTTCACTGGCTTGTGGAGCCCAGTAGTCGGTGGCAGTTGGACCCTTGGTTCAGTGTAAATGTTGGCCAAAGTGTTCCCACTCTGGGACTTAGAACATCTTAATTTAACAGAGACTAAGTCTGTGGGAATGAGAAGCTCAAATTCTGCAAGTGGGTCATTTAGAGTTATGATGGAACAGGGTCAAATCCAAATAACATAGGATATGTATCTCTATTTAATCTATCTATCTAATTACACCATGAAGGATAGCACCCCAGCCCCACAAGGTTTTGTCCCTTTGCTGGTTCCTAAGCTGAGATTTCAAAATGCCATTCCCCTGTTCTATCAAGTTAACTGCTTCCAAGTGACAGAATACATTTTAAAACTAATAAACTCTATAGGTATGAGCCTGGTGTTGCACTTCCACTGCTATAAAATGAGTCCTTTACTCTGAGGAAATGGCATATGTATAAAGTTAGTAGATTGGGCGTTATGAGGATTCATAGATGGTGGTGTTGGAACAGGCACTGTGTGCATGGAGGGCAAGCCCATCTCTAGAGTATTAATATGATGGGTCACTGCTTTCTCAAGGTAGAAGGGGTCTAATGTAACTGGCCTGCCACCAGCTGGTTAGCAGGTCTTTCTAAAATTGAAGCCATATCAAGGGATTAGCGTCAGTCTCCGATCCTGGCAGGTAGGGAATTCAGTAGCAGCAGCAGCTGGACTCAGCCTTCTTGAGAGCGAACCCATGTATTTTTGACCCATGCTTAGTTTCCATTCTTGCCACATTGGTTTCATGGCCCATTGCATAAGCACTGGATGACTCAGTAACAAGCTGACTGACGTTCATTGTCTACTTGGTGTTGAGAGCTTTGTGTGAGATTGCCGTTCTCTGGCAAGGCTTCCCTGGTGACTCAGACAATAAAGATTCTGCCAGAAATGCAGGATACCTGGGTTTGATCCCTGGATCGGGAAGATCTCCTGAAGAAGGGAATGGATATCCCACTCCAGTGTAAGTATTGATATGTGATAACAGATCTTCAGGGCTTCCCAGGTGGTGCTAGAGGTAAAAACTCACCTGCCAATACTGGAAATGTAAGAGATTTGGGTTCAACTCCTGGATCAGGAAGGTCCCCTGGAGGAGAGCATGGCAACCCACTCCAGTATTCTTGCTTGGGAAATCCCATGAACAGTGGAGCTTGGTGGGCTATAGTTCATAGGGGTCACAAAGAGGCATGACTGAAGTGACTTAGCACACATGCAACAGATTTGCATGCATTGTGTTCACTCCCATTAGTCTATGTACACATAGTTTTGGTAGACACTGTTGTCCCAAGTCTTGTTGCTTCTCAGTACTGACCATTTGATTAAATCATTTCTGACTGCTCAGGAGTCAATACATATCCTTTCCACAGGCCACTTCTCCTTCAGTACAAAATGATAACCAATGTATTGCTCTTAACTCTGTCCAATGGAAGGATTAACCCCTTTCAAGGTAATCATGAGCAGCAGCTCACCCCTGGCTGGATCCACCATATGACACTCTGACTTTTTTTTTTTTTTTCCAATTGGAGGCTAATTACTTTACAATACTGTGGTAGTTTTTGCCATACACTCACATGAATCAGCCATGGGTGTATATGTGTTCCCCATCCAGACCCTCCTTCCCACCTCCTTCCCCATCCCATCTCTCAGGGTCATCCCAGTGCACCAGCCCTGAGCACCCTGTCTCATTCATTGAACCTGGACTGGCGATCTATTTCACATATGATAGTATACATGTTTCAATGCTATTCTCTCAAATCATCCCACTCTTGCCTTCTCCCACAGAGTCCAACTGCCTGTTCTTTACATCTGTATCTCTTTTGCTGTCTCATATATAGGGTCATCGTTACCATCTTTCTAAATTACATATATATGTGTTAATATACTGTATTGATGTTTTTCTTTCTGACTTACTTCACTCTGTATAAAAAGGCTCCAGTTTCATCCACCTCATTAGAACTGATTCAAATGCATTCTTTTTAATAGCGGAGTAATATTCCATCATGTATATGTACCATGGTTTTCTCATCCATTTTTCTGTCGATGGAATCGAGGTTGCTTCCAGGTCCTGGCTATTGTAAACAGTGCTATGATGAACATTGAGGTACACGTGTCTCTCTCAGTTCTGGTTTTCTCAGTGTGTATGCCCAGCAGTAGGATTGCTGGGTCATATGGTAGTTCGATTTCCAGCTTTATAAGGAATCTCCACACAGTTCTCCATAGTGACTGTATTAATTTGCATTCCCACCAACAGTGTAAGAGAGTTCCTTTTTCTCCACATAATCTACAGCATTTATTATTTGTAGACTTTTTGATAGCAGCCATTCTGACCTGCATGAGATGGTACCTCATTGTGGTTTTGATTTGCATATCTCTACTAATGAGTGATGTTGAACATCTTTTCATGTGTTTCTTCCGTTCAGTTCAGTCACTCAGTCGTGTCCGATTCTTTGCGACCCCATGAATCACAGCATGCCAGGCCTCCCTGTTCATCACCAACTCCCGGAGTTTACTCAAACTCATGTCCATCAAGTTGGTGATACCATCCAGCCATCTCATCCTCTGTCATCCCCTTCTTCTCCTGCCCCCAATCCCTCCCAGCATCACAGTCTTTTCCAATGAGTCAACTCTTTGCATGAGGTGGCCAAAGTACTGGAGTTTCAGCTTTAGCATCATTCCTTCCAAAGAACACCCAGGGCTGATTTCCTTTAGAATGGACTGGTTGGATCTCCTTGCAGTCCAAGGGACTCGCAAGAGTCTTCTCCAACACCACAGTTCAAAAGCATCAATTCTTCAGCTCTCAGCCTTCTTCACAGTCCAACTCTCACATCCATACATGACCACAGGAAAATCCATAGCCTTGACTAGATGGACCTTTGTTGGCAAAGTAATGTCTCTGCTTTTGAATATGCTATCTAGGCTGGTCATAACCTTTCTTCCAAGGAGTAAGCGTCTTTTAATTTCATGGCTGCAGTCACCATCTGCAAAGATTTTGGAGCCCCCCCCCCAAAAAATAAATAAAGTCTGACACTGTTTCCACTGTTTCCCCATCTATTTCCCATGAAGTGTTGGGTGTTTATGTGCTTGTGGGTGTGGGATTGGGTGTGTTTGTGTGCGCTTGTGGGCCTGTGTGGGTGTGGATGCGTGCATGTGCTGGGTTCTTTTTCAGGCCATGGGAGGGAACTCTGATGCACATTTGTGTGTGTTCCAGTGAGACTCTGAGGGTTTGGGTTTGTGTCCTTCAGGGATGTCTGTGGGCACGGCCTCTTTCTCTGGACCACACCCCCATGGAATTGTCAGAATCGCTCTCATCACCACGGATTCCTGTGTCTTAATGAGGATGGCACTAATGGCTGACTAAGCCTCATTTGGTTTTGTCTGATCCTGTAGCACGTTAAGAATTATATCCTTTTTGAGGACTGTAGATGGCGGTTCTTGTCTGAGAGGCAGCTCTGTTGAAGACAGCAGCCATATACTTGTCATAAAATGGAGACAGCTTTATGTGGTATCCAGGGCTGTGGGACCTGAGAAGTCACGTTCATCTGAGCCGAACTGGAAGGGGAGGGCTGTGGTTGGCTCCTGAAGTCACCGTGTTCCAGGGTTACCAACTTTTGCGTGTGTTCTGCGTGATCCCACCCATGCTGTATGTTAGCTCTGAATTATTAACTACTCTCGAGGGGCCTGTTGGTCAGATGGTTTGGAGGTGGGTCTCGGTGTGTCTGCCAGTTGTGCACCGGCTTGACCGCCGACAGGAGGCGGGTGCTGACGCAAGTGTCCTCATGGGCTCTGGAGCAGAGCTGAGTTCCAGAGCATTAACAGTCTTAGGCTGAGGGCCCCCATCCCTCAGTGGAGGAGCCCCTTTAGAGTTAACAGGACATTATGTGGGTGCTCTCACCTCTCCATGCACACACCATGTGTGTGTGTATGTGCATGTGTGTGTGTGCGTGTGCCAGTAGCTCTGGCATGTCCATGAGTACAGAGAGTGGTGGTTTGGGTATTTTGGGGCTGTGTTCTGGCTGCCTGTCGAATAGTTGCTAGAATGCATCTTCAGAGTCTAGTCTGACTCCCCTCAATAAAGCCCTTCTAGCTTTACACCCCAGATGGCACCAACTGTGAGGGTTTGACACGATTGCTAGGTCAGGGATCCCACAAAAGTGCTCATGTGTTTCCCAAGCTTTTGGGTGGGTCTGGTTCTGAGATGGCAGAAACATTGTTCTTCAAGAGGGGTCTTGGGTGGAGTCCTTAGACTGTGGGACCCTCATCCTCATTGAGCACTCCAGACCCCAGAAGAAAAGTGTGGGTGGTGTCTGCCAGGGTCTCCCGAGACAGGGGTGGAGAGAGGCCTTGTTGGCTGAGCTCTCAGTGCTGAGGCTGTGACAGGGCGGGTCTGACTTCCTTATTTATACAGCATTCATTCAGAAGATCTTTGTTTATGGACATTGACCCCACGTTCACCGGTGCTCCCAGGCCCTGTGGCGGCTTGAGTCTAACCACACAGGCCCAGGATACAGCCATGAAGGGGACCAGAAATGGGGGCTTGATTTGTCACAGTGTGGGGAGTTTCACAGATGGGGACACTTTGAGATGGGCCCAGAAAGACCAGTAGGCGGTATGTTCGGGAGGGGAGGCTTGAGGGAATGGGCCTGTCTGTGTGTGGGTTCCACACCCTCCAGGTTTGTCACCTGTTTTGCTGCACTGTGACTAGTTTGATGGAGGATCAGCTCCCTTTCGCCTCATAGCATCCTCCACCTGCTTCTTTGTTTAGTTATGACTGTGTCAGCAGGAGAGAAGTTCCTAAGAAGGTATCTTTAGTGCATCAGTTCAGTTTAGTTCAGTCGCTCAGTTGTGTCGAGTCTTTGCAGCCCTATGAATCGCAGCACGCCAGGCCTCCCTGTCCACCACCAGCTCCCGGAGTTCACTCAAACCCATGTCCATCGAGTCGGTGATGCCATCCAGCCATCTCATCCTCTGTTGTCTGCTTCTCCTCCTGCCCCCAATCCCTCCCAGCATCGGGGTCTTTTCCAGTGAGTCAACTCTTCGCATGAGGTGGCCAAAGTATTGGAGTTTCAGCTTTAGCATCAGTCCTTCCAATGAACACCCAGGACTGATCTCCTTTAGAATGGACTGGTTGGATCTCCTTGCAATCCAAGGGACTCTCAAGAGTCTTCAACACCACAGTTCAAAAGCATCAATTCTTTGGTGCTCAGCTTTCTTCACAATCCAACTCTTGCATCTCACATACATGACCACTGGAAAAACCATAACCTTGACTAGACGGACCTTTGTTGGCAAAGTAATGTCTCTGCTTTTTAATATGCTGTCTAGGTTGGTCATCACTTTCTTTCCCAGGAGTAAGTGTCTTTTAATTTCATGGCTGCAGTCACCATCTGCAGTGATTTTGAAGCCCCGCAAAATAAAGTCAGCCACAGTTTCCCCATCTATTTCCCATGAAGTGATGGGACCAGATGCCATGATCTTCATTTTCTGAATGTTGAACTTTAAGCCAACTTTTTCACTGTCCTCTTTCACTTTCCTCAAGAGGTTCTTTAGTTTTTCTTCACTTTCTGCCATAAGGGTGGTGTCATCTGCATATCTGAGGTTATTCATATTTTTCCTGGAAATCTTGATTCCAGCTTGTACTTCCTTTAGCCCAGCGTTTCTCATGATGTACTCTGCATATAAGTTAAAGAAGCAGGGTGACAGTGTACAGCCTTGACGTACTCCTTTTCCTATTTGGAATCAGTCTGTTGTTCCATGTCCAGTTCTAACTGTTGCTTCCTGACCTGCATATAGGTTTCTCAAGAGGCAGGTCAGGTGGTCTGGTATTCCCATCTCTTTCAGAATTTTCCACAGTTTATTGTGATCCACACAGTCAAAGGCTTTGGCATAGTCAATTATGCAGAAATAAATGCTTTTCTGGAACTCTCTTGCTTTTTCCATGATCCAGTGGATGCTGGCAATTTGATCTCTGGTTCCTCTGCCTTTTCTAGAACCAGCTTGAATATCTGGAATTTCACAGTTCACATATTGCTGAAGCCTAGCTTGGAGAATTTTCAGCACTACTTTCCTAGCGTATGATGAGTGCAATTGTGCAGTGGTTTGAGCATTCTTTGACATTGCCTTTCTTTGGGATCGTTATGGAAACTGACCTTTTCCAGTCCTGTGGCCACTGTTGAGTTTTCCAAATGTGCTGGCATATTGTGTGCAGCACTTTCACAGCATCATCCTTCAGGATTTAAAATAGCTCAACTGGAATTCCATCACCTCCACTAGCTTTAAGAGGCAGGTCAGGTGGTCTGGTATTCCCATCTCTTTCAGAATTTTCCACAGTTTATTGTGATCCACACAGTCAAAGGCTTTGGCATAGTCAATAAAGCAGAAATAGATGTTTTTCTGGAACTCTCCTGCTTTTCCCATGATCCAGCAGATGTTGGCAATTTGATCTCTGGTTCCTCTGCCTTTTCTAAAACCAGCTTGAACATCAGGGAGTTCACGGTTCACGTATTGCTGAATCCTGGCTTGGAGAATTTTGAGCATTACTTTACTAGCGTGTGAGTTGAGTGCAGTTGTACGGTAGTTTGAGCATTCTTTGGCATTGCCTTTCTTTGGAATTGGAATGAAAACTGACCTTTTCCAGTCTTGTGGCCACTGCTGAGTTTTCCAAATTTGCTGTTAGCCATTTGTATATCTTCTTTGGAGAAATGTTTGTTTAGTTCTTTGGCCCATTTTTTTATTGGGTTGCTTATTTTTCTGGAATTGAGCTGCAGGAGCTGCTTGTATATTTTTGAGATGAATCCTTTGTCAGTTGCTTCCTTTGCTATTATTTTCTTCCATCCTGAAGGCTATCTTTTCACCTTGCTTTGTTGTGCAAACGTTTTAAGTTTAATAGGTACCATTTGTTCATTTTTGCTTTTATTTCCATTACTGTGGGAGGTGGGTCCTAGAGGATCCTGCTGGATTTATGTCAGAGAGTGTTTTGACTATGTTTTCCTCTAGGAGTTTTATGGTTTCTGGTCTTACATTTAGATCTTTAATCCATTTTGATTTTATTTTTATGTATGCTTCCCTGGTGGCTCAGATGGTAAAGCATCTGCCGCAATGCGGGAGACCCGGGTTTGATTCCTGGGTTGGGAAGATCCCCTGGAGAAGGAAATGGCAATCCACTCCAGCACTCTTGGCTGGAAAATCCCATGGACAGAGGAGCCTGATAGGCTACAGTCTATGGGGTCGCAAATAGTCGGACACGACTGAGCGAATTCATTTCATTTATTTTCATGGTGTTAGAAAGTGTTCTAGTTTCATTGTTTTACAAGTGGTTGACCAGTTTTCCCAGCACCACTTGTCAAAGAGATTGTTTTTTCTCCAATGTATATTCTTGCCTCCTTTGTCAAAGATAAGGTGTCCATAGGTGCATGGACTTATCTCTGGGCTTTCTATTTTGTTCCATTGATCTATGTTTCTGTCTTTGTGCCAGTACCACACCTTCTTGATGACTGTTGCTATGTAATATAGCCTGAAGTTCAGCAGGTTGATTCCTCCAGTTCCATTCTTCTTTCTCAAGATTGCTTTGGCTATTCAAGATTTTTTGTAATTTCATACAAATGGTGAAATTATTTGTTCTAATTCCCTGAAAAATACCATTGGTAGCTTGATAGGGATTGCATTGAATCTATAGATTGCTTTGGGTAGTATACTCATTTTCACTATATTGATTCTTCTGATCCATGAACATGGTGTATTTATCCATCTATTTGTGTCATCTTTGATTTCTTTCATCGGTGTTTTATAGTTTTCTATATATATATAGGTCTTTTGTTTCTTTAGGTAGATTTATTCCTAAGTATTTTATTATTTTCATTGCAATGGTGAATGGAATTGTTTTCTTAATTTCTCTATTTTCTCATTGTTGGTGTATAGAAATGCAAGAGATTTCTCTGTGTTAATTTTGTATCCTGCAATTTCACTGTATTCATTAATTACCCCTAGTAATTTTCTGATGGAGTATTTAGGGTTTTCTATGTAGAGGATCGTGTTATGGGCAAACAGTGAGAGTTTTACTTCTTCTTTTCCAGTCTGGATTCCTTTTATTTCTTTTTCTGCTCTGATTGCTGTGGCCAAAACTTCCAAACTATGTTGAATAGTAGTGGTGAGAGTGGGCATCCTTGTCTTGTTTCTGACTTTAGGGGAAATGCTTTCAATTTTTCACCATTGAGGATAATGTTCTGGATTCCTTTTATTTCTTTTTCTGCTCTGATTGCTGTGGCCAAAACTTCCAAACTATGTTGAATAGTAGTGGTGAGAGTGGGCATCCTTGTCTTGTTTCTGACTTTAGGGGAAATGCTTTCAATTTTTCACCATTGAGGATAATGTTTGCTTTGGGTTTATCATATATGTTTTTTTATCATGTTGAGGTATGTTCCTTCTATGCCTGCTCTCTGGAGGGTTTTTTTAATAAATGGATGTTGAATTTTGTCAAAGGCTTTCTCTGCATCTATTGAGATAATTATATGGCTTTTATCTTTTAATTTGTTAATGTGGTGTATCACATTGATTGATTTGCAAATGCTGAAGAATCCTTGCATCCCTAGGATACAGCCCACTTGGTTATGATGTATTATCTTTTTAATATGTTGTTGGATTCTGTTTGCTAGACTTTTGTTAAGGATTTTTGAATCTATGTTCATCAGTGATATTGGCCTGTAGTTTTCCTTTTTTGTGGCATCTTTGTTTGGTTTTGGTATTAGGGTGAAGGTGGCCTCATAGAATGAGTTGGGAAGTTTACTTTCCTCTGCAATTTTCTGGAAGAGTTTGAGTAGGATAGGTGTGAACTCTTCTCTAAATTTTTGGTAGTATTCAGCTGTGAAGCCATTTGGTCCTGGGTTTTTGTTAAGCATCTGCCTGCAATGCGGGAGACCCGGGTTTGATTCCTGGGTTGGGAAGATCCCCTGGAGAAGGAAATGGCAATCCACTCCAGCACTCTTGGCTGGAAAATCCCATGGACAGAGGAGCCTGATAGGCTACAGTCTATGGGGTCGCAAATAGTCGGACACGACTGAGCGAATTCATTTCATTTATTTTCATGGTGTTAGAAAGTGTTCTAGTTTCATTGTTTTACAAGTGGTTGACCAGTTTTCCCAGCACCACTTGTCAAAGAGATTGTTTTTTCTCCAATGTATATTCTTGCCTCCTTTGTCAAAGATAAGGTGTCCATAGGTGCATGGACTTATCTCTGGGCTTTCTATTTTGTTCCATTGATCTATGTTTCTGTCTTTGTGCCAGTACCACACCTTCTTGATGACTGTTGCTATGTAATATAGCCTGAAGTTCAGCAGGTTGATTCCTCCAGTTCCATTCTTCTTTCTCAAGATTGCTTTGGCTATTCAAGATTTTTTGTAATTTCATACAAATGGTGAAATTATTTGTTCTAATTCCCTGAAAAATACCATTGGTAGCTTGATAGGGATTGCATTGAATCTATAGATTGCTTTGGGTAGTATACTCATTTTCATATATTGATTCTTCTGATCCATGAACATGGTGTATTTATCCATCTATTTGTGTCATCTTTGATTTCTTTCATCGGTGTTTTATAGTTTTCTATATATATATAGGTCTTTTGTTTCTTTAGGTAGATTTATTCCTAAGTATTTTATTATTTTCATTGCAATGGTGAATGGAATTGTTTTCTTAATTTCTCTATTTTCTCATTGTTGGTGTATAGAAATGCAAGAGATTTCTCTGTGTTAATTTTGTATCCTGCAATTTCACTGTATTCATTAATTACCCCTAGTAATTTTCTGATGGAGTATTTAGGGTTTTCTATGTAGAGGATCGTGTTATGGGCAAACAGTGAGAGTTTTACTTCTTCTTTTCCAGTCTGGATTCCTTTTATTTCTTTTTCTGCTCTGATTGCTGTGGCCAAAACTTCCAAACTATGTTGAATAGTAGTGGTGAGAGTGGGCATCCTTGTCTTGTTTCTGACTTTAGGGGAAATGCTTTCAATTTTTCACCATTGAGGATAATGTTTGCTTTGGGTTTATCATATATGTTTTTTTATCATGTTGAGGTATGTTCCTTCTATGCCTGCTCTCTGGAGGGTTTTTTTAATAAATGGATGTTGAATTTTGTCAAAGGCTTTCTCTGCATCTATTGAGATAATTATATGGCTTTTATCTTTTAATTTGTTAATGTGGTGTATCACATTGATTGATTTGCAAATGCTGAAGAATCCTTGCATCCCTAGGATACAGCCCACTTGGTTATGATGTATTATCTTTTTAATATGTTGTTGGATTCTGTTTGCTAGACTTTTGTTAAGGATTTTTGAATCTATGTTCATCAGTGATATTGGCCTGTAGTTTTCCTTTTTTGTGGCATCTTTGTTTGGTTTTGGTATTAGGGTGAAGGTGGCCTCATAGAATGAGTTGGGAAGTTTACTTTCCTCTGCAATTTTCTGGAAGAGTTTGAGTAGGATAGGTGTGAACTCTTCTCTAAATTTTTGGTAGTATTCAGCTGTGAAGCCATTTGGTCTGGGTTTTTGTTTGTTGGAAGATTTCTGATTACAGTTTTGATTTCTGTGCTTGTGATGAGTCTGTTAAGATTTTCTATTTCTTCCTGGTTCAGTTTTGGAAAGTTATACTTTTCTAAGAATTTGTCCATTTCTTCCATATTGTCCATTTCATTGGCATATAATTGCTGATAGTAGTCTCTTATTATCCTTTGTATCTCTGTGTTGTCTGTTGTGATTGCTCCATTTTCATTTCTAATTTTGTTGATTTGATTCTTCTCCCTTTGTTTCTGATGTGTCTGGCTAATGGTTTGTCTATTTTATTTATCTTCTCGAAGAACCAGCTTTTGGCTTTGTTGATTTTTGCTATGGTCTCTTTTGTTTCTTTTGCATTTATTTCTGGCCTAATTTTTGTGATTTCTTTCCTTCTACTAACCCTTTTTTTCTTTTCTAGTTGCTTTAGGTGTAGAGTTAGGTTATTTATTTGATTTTTCTCCTGTTTCTTGAGGTAGGCTTGTATTGCTATGAACCTTCCCCTTAGCACTGCTTTTACGGAATCCCATAAGTTTTGGGTTGTTGTGTTTTCATTTTCATTCATTTCTATGCATATTTTTATTTCTTCTTTTCTATTTCTTCTGTGATTTGTTGGTTATTCAGAAATGTGTTATTTAGCTTCCATATGTTTGTATTTTTCATAGTTTTTTTCCTGTTTAGTTCAGTTCAGTCACTCAGTCATGTCCGACTCTTTGCAACCCCATGAACTGCAGCATGCCAGGCCTCCCTGTCCATCACCAACTCCTGGAGTCCACCAAAACCCATGTCCATTGAGTCAGTGATGCCATCCAACCATCTCATCCTCTGTTGTCCACTTCTCCTCCTGCCCTCAATCTTTCCCAGCATCGGAGTCTTTTCAAATGAGTTAGCTCTTTGCATCAGGTGACCAGAGTATTGGAGTTCCAGCTTAAACATCACTCCTTCCAGTGAACACCCAGGACTGATCTCCTTTAGGATGGACTGGTTGGATCTCCCTGCAGTCCAAGGGATGTTAACAGTCTTCTCTAACACCACAGTTCAAAAGCATTAATTCTTCAGCTCTCAGCTTTCTTTATAGTCTAACTCTCACATCCATACATGACCACTGGAAAAACCATAGCTTTGACTAGACAGACCTTTGTTGGCAAAATAATTTCTCTGCTTTTTAATATGCTATCTAGGTTGGTCATAACTTTCCTTCCAAGGAGTAAGCATCTTTTAATTTCATGGCTGCAATCACCATATGCAGTGATTTTGGATCCCAGAAAAATAAAGTCAGCCACTGTTTCCACTGTTTCCCCATCTATTTGCCATGAAGTGATGGGACCGGATGCCATGATTTCAGTTAGTTGACTTCTAATCTTAGCGCATCGTGATGAGAAAAGATGCTTGAGATAATTTCAGTTTTTTTGAATTTACCAAAGCTAGATTTATGGCCCAGGATGTGATCTATCCTGGAGAAAGTTCTGTGTGCACTTGAGAAAAAGGCGAAATTCATTGTTTTAGGGTGAAATGTCCTATAGATATCATATGGTCTAACTGGTCCATTGCATCATTTAAATTTGTGTTTCCTTGATAATTTTCTGTTTAGTTGATCTATCCATAGGTGTGAGTGCAGTATTAAAGTCTCCCACGGTTGGCTGGATGGCATCACTGACTCAATGGACGTGAGTCTGAGTCAACTCCAGGAGTTGGTGATGGACAGGGAGGCCTGGCATTCTGCGATTCATGGGGTCGCAAAGAGTCGGACATGACTGAGTGACTGACTGAACTGAACCATTATTGTGTTACTGTTCATTTCCCCTTTCATATTTGTTAGCATTTGCCTTACATATTGTAGTGCTCCTATGTTGGTTGCAAATATATTTATAATTGTTATGTTTTCTTCTTGGATTGATTCTTTGATCATTATGTAGTGTCCTTCTTTGTCTCTTTTCACTGCCTTTATTTCAAAGTCTATTTTATCTGATATGAGTATTGCTACTCCTGCTTTCTTTTGGTCTCCATTTGCATGAAATATCTTTTTCCGTCCCTCACTTTCAGTCTGCATGTGTCCCTAGGTTTGAGGTGGGTGTCTTATAGACAGCATATATAGGGGTCTTGTTTTTGTATCCATTCAGCCAGTCTTTGTCTTTTGGTTGGGGCATTCAACTCATTTACATTTAAGGTAATTATTGATAAGTATGATCCTATTGCCATTTACTTTGTTGTTTTGGGTTCATGTTTATAATCCATTTCTGTGTTTCCTGTCTAGAGAAGATCCTTTAGCATTTGTTGAAGAGCTGGTTTGGTGGTGCTGAATTCTCTGAGCTTTTGCTTGTCTGTAAAACTTTTGATTTCTCCTTCATATTTGAATGAGATCCTTGCTGGGTATAGTAATTTTGGTTGTAGGCTTTTCTCTTCCATCACTTTAAGTATGTCCTGTCATTCCCTTCTGGCTTGAAGAGCTTCTGTTGAAAGATCAGCTGTTGTCCTTATGGGGATCCCCTTGTGGGTTGTTATTTTTCCCTTGCTGCTTTGAACATTTGTTCTTTGTGTCTGATCTTCATTAATTTGATTAATATGTGTCTTGGGGTGTTTTGCCTTGGGTTTATCTTGTTTGGGACTCTCTTGGACTTGGGTGGCTATTTCCTTCCCCATTTTAGGGATGTTTTCAACTATTATTTCTTCAAGTATTTTCTCATGGCCTTTATGTTTGTCTTCTTCTTTTGGGACTCCTGTGATTCAAATACTGGGGCATTTGACATTGTTCCAGAGGTCTCTGAGGTTGTCCTTATTTCTTTAAATTCTTTTTTTTTTCTTCTCTGTTTCATTTATTTTGGCATTCTATTTTCCACCTCACTTATCCTATCTTCTGCCTCAATTATTCTACTGTTGGTTCCCTCCAGAGTGCTTTTGAGCTCAGCTATTGCATTATTCATTATTGATTGACTCTTTTTTATTTCTTCTAAGTCCTTGTTAAACTTTTCTTACATCTTCTCAATCCTTGTCTCCAGACTATTTATCTGTAACTCCATTTTGTTTTCAAAATTTTGGATCATTTTTAAAATTATTTATTATTTATTTACAATACTATATTGGTTTTGCCATACATTGACATGAATCCGCCACAGGTGTACATGAGTTCCCAATCCTGTACCCGCCTCCCACCACCCTCCCCATATCATCTCTCTTAGTATCATTATTCTGAATTCTTTTTCAAGGAGACTCCTTATCCTCTCCTCTTTTGTTTGATTTGGTGGGCTTTTATCATGTTCCTTTACCTGCTGGATATTTCTCTGCCTTTTCATCTTTTTTAGGTTGCTATGTTTGGGGTGGCCTTTCAGTATGCTGGAAGTTTGTGGTTCCTCTTTATTGCGGAGGTTTCTCCCTTTGGGTGGGGTTGGACGAGTGGCTTGTCAAGGTTTCCTAGTTAAGGAAGCTTGCTTTGGTGTTCTGGTGGGTGGAGCTGGATCTCTTCTCTCTTGAGTGCAACGAAGTGTCCAGTAATGAGTTCTGAGATGTCTATGGGTTTGGTGTGACTTTTGGCCACCTGTATTTTTGTGCTCAGGGTTATATTCCTGCTTTGTTGGAGAATTAGCTTGGTATGTCTTGCTCTGAAACTTGTTGGCTGTTGGGTGGAGCTTGGTTTCAGTGTAGGTATGGAGGCTTTTGGATGATTTGTTGGTTAATGGTCCCTGGAGTCAGGAGATTTCTGGTGATCTCAATTTTTGGTTTTAGGCCTCCTGCTTCTGGATTTTAGTCTTATTCTTGTAGCAGCCTCAAGACTTCTCCATCCAACAGCACCAATGACAAAACATCTTGGTCCTCAGGTCCTCCAACCAACTGAAATACAGAGAAGCCTGGTTGTCAGCCTGGATCCAGAAAGTGTAATTATTTGTCTCTGGGGCCACAGAGAACCCACTGAGCTGTGCTCTGAAAAGCAGAGGAACACAGAGAAAGAAATGAGGGCAACCAAGGCCAGTATCACTGACCCAACAACCCACTCTGCCTTTTTTGATCCAGGCCCAAGTCCTTTCTTCCTCTGACAGTTGCCATAGAGAGCCTCCAGTGATTCATGGCTGTGGATTGAAGGGCAGCACTAGTAAAGCAGAGTTAGGGAATACAAGCCTAAGCCACCTGTCTCTGTACTTTCTTCAAGTGTCCTGGACTGATTTCAGCCTGATGCTGAATGTGCCCCTTCTGTTATGTCATGCATTGCTCATCCCCCACCTGCACTTGTGGTGTGCTGGGTCTGATAGCACTGAACTCAGGAGGAGCAGCTCTGTTTTATAGTCACTTGGTGTTCATGATGTGGACTAAATATTTATTTGTGATGAGCATCTTGCTAGTTTTCCAAATAGAGAGTTATTTTCTGCCACAAAAGATAAAACTGTGCTCCAGAATCATAAGAGTCTGTACCATGATTCTTCTCATGAGACTTTTGCAGAGAGTCTACACAGTATTCTCACTCACAGATGCCTTTAGAACCTTCCAACCAGATGAGTCACATGGATCAGGTGGCAGGGCAGCCCTCACTACAGCCTGGACTGGGTGAAGCTCCCTTTTGGCTCTGGTCCACTCTTGATACTAGGCCTTCTTTATAGAGATCTGACAGCTAAAGTGAGAGAGTGAGAACACAACATCTTCACTGGCTGTCCATCCATCCCACTCCTAGGCTGGTCAGGATCCATCACCCATCACCAGCCATCCCTGTAGATCAAAGCACTCCCTGTGACCAGACTGTCCTGGGATGTTACCATGATTATCAACCTGAAGGCAGTGGGGCAGAGGAGAACAAGACTTCACATGAGATCATTTCATTGTCTCAGAACAAGATTTTCTCCTGTGAGGAGGGAGAAAGGGCCATTTCTCCTAACCAGGAGGGAGGGACAGGGACATGTGGACATTCACAATGAATGTCCCTTCAAATGTACCCATTCCAGGATTCAAGTTTATACTCTTTTCCTCTCTAGACCCTTACTTTGACACAAGAGCACTTTGAGGCTGTGTGTTTTGTCTACATTGAAAGTTTGCCACCCTATAACATGCAATCCTGGATGTAATTTTCTTCTTTGTCCACCTTTCAGGAAACAAGAGACTCTTAAAAGCTGCCACAGAAACCTCTGGCTCTCACAGCATGCTATAAGTGGGCAATTAGCCTCCATTTTTGCAAATCTCCCAAAGCCATCAAAAGCAGCCACCCCATAAGACAGTCCTGCTAATTATCACTTCTCCTTTATTCATCAGGTACAGCAGCCACTTGACACACCAATATCTTGCCTTCTACCTTTACCACATACCAGTTGAATAATTTAGCAATTGTGACATGGCTGCATGCCAGAGACTGGGGACACCCAGTTTAGCAGCACAAATGGGAACCCAGAGTTCTCTCCTGAATGTTTGAATGTCTGATCTCTAAGGGCACTCCCAACACCACTGTCTTTGCTGAGGTTCTTAACAGAACTTGAGCCAAAATTTTCTGCACCAAGACTTTATTGCAGGGTGGAATCCCAAGGGAAAAAGAGAAATGAGGATGGGAATGAGAAAGAACCAACTCAAGGAGGAGCATGACCAAGCTAGCCAGAGCCTCACCACAAGCACATTAGTTGCTCAGTCTTAAAGAGACATCTCCAGAGGAACCATGTGCCAATAACTGCGTTTGGAACTGTCTATTGGAGGGGATGGGCAAGCTGCTTACCTGCAGGTGGGCTTTCATTTCATGTCTCTGATTGGTCTAACTTCACCCCATTGTGTCAGTTCAGTTCAGTTCAGTTCAGTCGCTCAGTCGTGTCCGACTTTGCAAACCCATGAATCACAGCATGCCAGGCCTCCCTGTCATTCACCAACTCCTGGAGTTCACTCAAACTCACGTCCATTGAGTCTGTGATGCCATCCAGCCATCTCATCCTCTGTCGTCCCCTTCTCCTCCTGCCTCCAATCCCTCCCAGCATCAGAGTCTTTTCCAATGAGTCACCTCTTCGCATGAGGTGGCCAAGTATTAGAGTTTCGGCTTCAGCATCAGTCCTTCCAATGCACCCCCAGGACTGACCTCCTTTAGGATGGGCTGGTTGGATCTCCTTGTGTCAACCTCCCCCCAGATCCAAGCTGCATCATCACCCCCTTCAGGGAGCGCCTGGAGTTCTGAAGGCCCAAGCCAGGCAATGCTTGGCCACAGTAGTCTGTCCTGCTTGGATGGTCATGTCTGTTGAAACTTCTCAGTCTGTGGTGACAACTCCAGCAGCAGTAACTCCTTAAGGCAGCAGCAATGCATGGGCTGCAGCCAGGCCCTACCTAGTTAGGGAAGAAAGCTAATGGCCCAAGACCAGCTTTGATGTGATGATGAGTGGATCTGGGTGGCACAGAAACTGGGCCGAGTGAGTATATTCATTTTTCCTTCAAGGAAATAAAGCTGGATGGTAAAGCTAAGCCTGCTTTTAAATGTGGCGAGTTGGCACTCTTAATGAGAACCTTTCCTCATTTTAGAGTTTCACAGGCTCACAGAACTGGAAAGGTATGTGCAAATCATTTGCTTCAGTCTCTATTTGTCAGATGAGACGTGTGAGCTTTACAAACAAGTGGAGAAATGAGACCACCTCCCTCCAGTCAGGCTTTGTTTTACAATATCACACTGATAACACAGGTGAAGGGCAGGAGTGTTAGTGGGCACCCACTTTTGCCTTTATCAAAAGCTTTTGAAGGTGTTGGTTTAGTGAGGTAATGTCTAGGAACTGTTAAGAACACTGAAGGAAAGATGTTATGTAATTTTGAAGTGCTGTTGTTGGTTTTGAAACAAAAATACTTTAAATATTACTAGTTTGCCTTGTTGGTTAATCAGTCAGTGTTAAAAGAATCTACATTTGCAGAGGCAAGACCTGATCTTTGGATATGAAATAGAGTGAAATACAGAGAAGGAAGGGCAGTCAGCAAAGGTGAGTGTGTCGTGTGGAGTTAATTCCTCCCCTGAGTTATAAATCTAGATAAAACGATTCTCAGGGATTGGCTGTTCTGTGTTCACAGCTAAGTGGAAACATAACAGTCTGTGCCCTTTCCAGCACAGCCATTGAGGCAACACTGGTGGCTGTTATAAAGGTCAATATGTACCCAGAGCAGAAACCCTTTGTTCCTTGAGAATAGCCTCATTTCGGGCCCATCTGCTTGCTTTCTCTCAGCGGACACACTGATTTCAGTGACATCTAGAGATTCTTGACACGTGTGCTGACCATATACATCCCTGCCCTCCACCTCTGTCAGCCTTCACTTCTGGAGCTGCAGCAGCTCACAGGGATGATGAGCTCACTCATCTTTCTCATTTCACGTTCCAAATAATACCCTAGGAAATGTCTTGTTTTTATTTCCTGTCTGAGAAAAAAAAAAAAAAAACTTCTGGCTGGCTAAAATCTGTTTCCTATCACGTCTTAAATTAGCCTGGCACTGATTTGCTTGAATATCTCCCCCAGGCCTGTGGGAGGAAACTGATGAGCTGGCTTTGAATCGCCAGAGTGGATGCCAGCAACGGTGTGCTCTGGCACTGCTTTCAGATACTTTTTGCCTAGGCTAGAGTTTCTGACTCCACAGTGAATCAAGCCCTGAATGAGAAGACAGTTACAAACAGGAGGGAAAAATAGCATTTCTTTGATCTGTCAGCTCTTCTCCTTATAATCCTTTTCCCCCACCGAAGGATGCATTGATATATAGCAAGAAAAATACAGAGTAAGTCAAACTCAGTGAAGTAGAGAAAAAGCATAGGTGGCTTCCAGGCAAGACTGTCTCATCAGCGGTACAGGTAGAGCATTTCAACTAGTGTTTTCACTGCAGAAAATATGGTCGCTTCCAGGGCTTGCCAGGTGCTACTGTCGATGCTGGCAACCTCTCCTGGGATGGAAGTAACATTGCACTTATTTTGGGGTCGTTAGAGTTTCCTATTTTATCCCTTTTAGCTTGAGAGAGGCTATTGCCCTTTTATGGCACCACAATGCTGAAGACTGGGAAATATATAATCATGCACTTTTTGGTTGTTTCCTGCATGAGGCAGGATGTTCTTTCCAGTGAATTCTACTTTGGAGGCTTTCTGAAATGTCAGTGTCTATTACCTGCATCCTAGGGGAATCCATTACAGGCTTGTACAAGTAGACCCAAAAAATCAGATTTTACCTACTAATGGAAACCGAGCCAGGGCTGCAGAATTCACCCCCTAGAAGTATGCTGCTTTTTTTCTTTTTTTCTTCTTTTCTTTAAGGTTTATTTATTTATTTTATTTTTTGGCTGCTGTGGGTCTTTGTTCTTATATGCAGGCTTTTTCTAGTTGTGGCAAGCAGAGGCTTGTGGTACGCAGGCTTCTCATTGCAGTGGCTTCTCTTGCTCCACACAGGCTCTAGGTATGTGGGCCTCAGTAGTTGCAGCACATGGCTCAGTAGTTGCAGCTTTCAGGCTTAGTAGCTCTGTGGCAGGCGGGATCCTCCCAGATCAGGGATTCCTTGCATTGCAAGGTGGATTCTTAAACACTGGACCACCAGGGAAGCCCTCTTCTTTTCTTTTTATATAAAGGAAACTTGTTGAATATACATGTTTCTCAGATGTGGGAGGCATGGTAAAGCCTGCAGAAATCCAGAAGGGACAATTTCTGAGTCTTTGATAGATATTGCAGGACTCTTTGCCTCTCCTAGAATAGATACCCTTATGTATTGTTAAACCACACCAGATGGCTGTTCTCTTGCTCTCTTACACCCTCTGCTTGACCAGCTCCCACTTCACACCCATGACTACCCAATCTTTTAATTATAGAGCTTAATCAGTAACTGCCTATGTGCTTGTCTGCTGCCCCAGCAGCTGGTTTCCCTGGTAACTGATGACCCACCTGACATCAATTATCCCTGTAAATGGTAGCCTCCTTCTCTCCCGAGTGGCGAAGTCTGTTGTTATGTCCTGTCTGCCATCTACAATTCGTGATGGGGTGTCACACTGGGATCCTTTGCTTCAGATATGCAGGATCCTTGTCCAATCAATATCTCTTTTGCTATCTCTGGGCTCTTTTCTTCAGTTGTGAGGCTGGACATCTACGAGGTGTGTAGGCCTGTGGGGTACAGTCCCACACCTGGGGAGCCACTAGGAGGCTGAGGAGATTCTGTGAGCAGCAAGGCGTGGAAAATAAGGATGGGAACAAAATTTGGGGGGTAATCCTGAGGTGGCTGTCTACTCACACGTGGAGCCTGGGGCAGCTGACGACCATAAACAATGTCTTTCTCTCACACTATACAGATGATATCCTGTAAACCTCAGAGCCTATCTCCATTTTAAAAGTAGCAGCCCCCACTCATGGCTCATCTGACTGCACAGGCTATGGCTGGTGAATACAGACAAAATGCAAGGACTAGGATGATCTAAGAAATACTTGGGTGTTATCTGGTCAGGTAAGACAAACACCACCAGACCTACCACCCCGAGACAATTACAGACACAGGATTCAGGATTATTAACTTATGGACAATCTTGTGAATTGGTCATGGCCAGTTACTCAGACAGGTCTGGTTGAGGCCTGTGGCAATGGCAAAATAATAAAAGAGTACCCATGGGCTTCTGGTCCCAGCTCTAGGGGGCCAGAGCAACAACAGTGTGATGAAACAACAGCCAGATGCAGTCCACGATGTGTTACAACAGGCAGAAGACATTACAAGTCTTCCTGGAGCCATCAAGCAACGCAAAAAACCACTGCTCGGGGTCTGTAACAGCTGTGTGTAACACATGGGCTTCCCGTGGACATCAGTTATAACCAAGAACCATGAAGTTCAGGACTGGGCCAATAAAGATGGCATACACTAGCACTTCCACCTTCCTTACAACCCAGTTGCTGCTAGACTGTGAATGGACTGCTTAAAGATTAAGACGGGAAACTGCTCTCTCAACACATGGGCCAGGAGACTAGGCTAAGCCCTGTGAACTCTAACCAAACATTGTAGGAGCAATTGTCCCAGTGCCTGGGCCAAGTTAACCCAGGCAACTGGTCAACACAATTCAGGATCAACTGTTGACCACCAAAGAACCATTGCCAACTGTCAGTCAGGGTAAAAAATCACTTTTGCCCTTCTCACAGGATCTACTCCAGGGGAACACACTACAAAATGGCCCCGGTAAGGTAAGTCCCTGGTGATTTGGGTTTGCCACCCCATGGAGAATAGAATTAAAAAAGGATTTACAGATTTCACCTGTCTTCTACCTGGCCCCACCTGACTACAGGGTAATTAATCTGTGTCCCCTACCCTACTAGAGAAAGGCACCACTGTAAGAAGCCTATCATCTGTAAGTGCCTCTCCAGTATTTGGCACCAGCTATGAGGACGGAGGGTGGACAGGTGGTGTGGAACTGCAGGCCAGGACAAAAATCACACACAGGGCTAGTATTATCTCAGAATGCTGTTACTGTTCACATTCTGCTTAATGGTCATGAACTTACCTGTACTGTGCCTATTAAACGTCTTAAATTTCATCCCTAGTCTGGGAGGAAGGAATCTGCATACTTGGTGACAGTGGTGGTCTCACTTCAAAGAAGTCCTATTGCTGGGTCTATAGAGAGACGCTATTGCCATTCTCTGAATTTCCTCTGGTCAATGAAAAGTTGAACCAGTGAGTACCTGGCTCCAAAGTTTGTCCACCTCTTAGAAAATTACTGTCTTTAGTCAACTGGGTGTCTTACTCCTGATACTCTAACTGCTGGTGTCTGTGTTGCATTTGGGTAATTGGTTGCAGTGCATCTCTACATAGCTAACCCTATTGGAAAAGACTCTGATGCTGGGAGGGATTGGGGGCAGGAGGAGAAGGGGATGACAGAGGATGAGATGGCTGGATGGCATCACTGACTCGATGGACACGAGCCTGAGTGAACTCAGGGAGTTGGTGATGGACAGGGAAGCCTGGCGTGCTGTGATTCATGGGGTCGCAAAGAGTCGGACACGACTGAGCGACTGAACTGAACTGAACTGATGGATATCTCAGAAGAGGGGTAGACCAGGACTGCAAGGGCCAGCAGGGTATGTAGGGATGCAATGTATGGTCAGGCCATTCAAGATGGCTGTTCTCTTGCTCTCTGTACATGCCCTGCTTGACAAACCCTGCTTCACTCCCATGACTACCCAATCTCACAATTGTAGGGTTTAATCAGTAACTGCCTACATGTGTGCTCCCTTTATTATTTAAAAAATGCAAATTAAAAAAATACATATTTCAAGAGAGCCTCAGATACTTATGAGACCATTAAAAAAATTACTAAAATGGTAAAAGCTAAAAATTATATTATGGCATATTTTAAAAGTCAAATCTCAAGTTATTGTTGGGTGCTGGGATTAGAAGTGCTTTTTATTTTATTTTCTTTTACATCTATATTTTTCTTTTCTACAATTCATTATTACCATTATGATAAAAATTAAAGTTATTTAAATTAAAAATTTGGGGGTATGATATGGACATATGTAAATATACAAATATCTAGAAATGTCAGAATTACCTTCAAAAGAACCTATTTTGGTTTAGTTTTCTGGCATGTGTAGTTAGTTTTGTTTTTATTCCATCAACAGCATATATGTATACATAATTTTTTTGATTGAGATAATTGTTAGTTCACATATAGTTGTGAGGAACAGGGCAAAAAGATTTGTTGTACAGCTTATCCAGTTTCCCCCAGTGGTAACATTTTGCTAAACTATAGTATAAGATCACAGGCAGGATATAGACAGTGACACAATTTACTGATCCTATTAAGATTTTCCCAGTCTTACTTGCATGTGCTTATTTGTGTGTGTGCCTATAGGTTCAGGCACACTCATGTACCAAGTTCCATATGATTTTATCACCTGTGTGATTTTATTTCTATATTTTCAAGTATTTATTTGCTATCTGTATATCCTTTTTGGTGAAATGTCTATTAATATTTTTTTTTTTTTGTCCCTTTTCTAATTGGATTGTTTGCTTTTTTAAATCTTGAGTTTTGAGAATTCTTCACATTATAGATACTAGTCCTTTGCCACATAGGTATTTTGCAAATATTTTCTCCCGGTTTACAACTTTTCTTTTCATCTTCTTCACATGGGCTCTCACAGAGCAAAAGTTTTAAACTTAATGAGGTGCAACTTGTTGATTTTTTTTTCTGCTTTCATGGATTGTGGTTTTGATGCCAAGTCTAAAAACTCTACCTAGTCTTAGGTCATAAAGACTGTTTTTTCTCACTCTAAAAGTTTCATGTATTACATTTAAGTCTACAATCCATTTTGAGTTAATTTTTGTATGTGTGTGAGACCTAGGTCAAGGCTCATTTCTTCCTTTTTCCTTTCTTATTTTCTCTCTTTCCCTCTTTCTCTTTTTTCTACAATGCCCAACTGCTCCAGCACCATTTACTGAAAGGCTATCCTATCTTCATTGAATTGCTTTCTCACATTTATAAAAAATCAGCTGAGTATATCTATGTTGATCTATTTCTGGATGTCAACAGCATTTTGACACAGCATCTGCTTCACATGGAGAGATAGAACGAGGAGTTTAGTGCTTCACTGTGCATGAAAGAAGAGGGTTTCTGTGAGGTTATTAGTGTAAGAGAGCCAAATGCAAAATCGGTGGGAAAGCATAGAACCTGGCCCACAAAGGAAATAATCTGCCTGGCAATGGCTGAAACATCAAGCCTGAGCTTTAAAAAACAAAAATCGCTCTTGCTTAAGGCGTACACCAGCAGGCTATGGTCAGTTCTCTGCCTCCGCTTGTCTTCTACTTGTATCACTTAAAGGCGATGGGGCTCTCTGATTCCACACTAATTTCTGTTACAGCTAATCAAAGACTAATTCTTAGGATATCTCTTTGAGGGCTCACTGTTTCCCAGACATTTTAATTATGACCTTCAAAATATCGGTTCATCCCCTTAATCCCCTGCTGTCCATGATTGTCAAGCATCCAGACGTGGTTGAATGGGGATACTTCTTAGGGTGTTTTCATTCTAAGAGGTCACCATGAACCTAGGGGACTCCATGAATCTTTGAGAAACCTAGCCTTGACCCACTGTACCTCACACAGGTGCCTCATAGTATTTTCTGTAAATCAGTTTGGTTAAAATTATTTTGTCCTGAATTGTTCATGTTCTTTGATCACTTGGAGAAGTCTTTGAAGGATAAAATGACTGTAACCTGGAATTCTCCCCAGTCATAGTTACTTGCATCTTCATTACCTCCACCTTTCTCTGAGATTTAACTCCTTTTAATCAGAATAATCTATAATATGTATGGGTACACAGAGCAAACACTTTACCATTTCTTAATATTAAGGAACAAACCATCTCCTTCTCTGTAAGACATTTATACTATCCTGGCCTTTTTCATTTCCTCCTGGGAGCCAACTTCACCCCTGCTTATGTGTCTCATAACACACATGGGAAGAGACTCATTCTATCTCACTCTCCCTTGGTGTTCTTCCTCATTATATTTTAATCATATTTCTTCCTATTTTCCTTTCAGTGGATGTAATGAAATATAATTTTGCAGGTTGAAATATTTATAAGGATTAAGTATGTGTTTCCATCAGGGAGCCTTAACATTTTAACTTTTTAAACTACATGAAAATAGTTTCAACATGAAATTTAAATCAAAGCTTTGTATAGAAAAAGGAAAGGCTTCAAGTCTATCCTGACTGGAGGCTGTTGGCATGAAAAAGCTGTAAGTAGCTTACCTGAACTGGGGAATTGCTGTGAAATTGGTTAGGGATGCATATTTGACTTTCTCTGGTTGAGCCTAAGTTGAAAGAGGGGTCAAAATTATTAAAGCTGTCAGTTATTAATCAAGTCCTGACCATTTGGGGCCAGTTATTACAGGGGTATTGTTAGGTTTCACAGACTAATGGGTAGAGACAGTAATCCATCTTCCTGGACTGCACAGTAGGTTGGCTTTCCCAGTGGCTCAGCCTGCAATCAGGAGATGCAGGAGACACAGTTTCGATCCCTGGGTCAGGAGGATTCCCCTGGAGGAGGGAATGACAGCCCACTCCAGTATTCTTTCTGGGAAAATCCTATGGACAGAGGAGTCTGGCGGGCTACTGTGCATGGGGTTGCAAAGAGTCAGATGTGACTGAAGCAACTGAACACACACACACACACACACACATGTATATAGAATACATATAGAAATCTCTTCTGTGGCTCAGATGGTAAAGAATCTGTCTGCAATGCAGGAGACCTGAGTTCAATCCCTGAATTGGGAAGATCCCCTGGAGAAGGGAAACTTTGGCCATTGTTCGTTTGTGTAATCAATCTCTCAAGAATTTAAGCAACTTATCCATAAACAGATAACAGAATAAGATTCAGACTCACGATGCAACAAGAATATGAGTTTCTATCACTTCAGTGTATTGTCTCTGAAAGGATTCCCAGAGAAAGATTGGCAGAGATAACCAAGTTGGCGAATAAGGTTGTGTTTCAGCTGATAACTGCTGCTGGACATTGTTAGTCACTTGTCCATCCAACTCCCATCTTCCTTCCTAGCTAAAATCTGATTTTATTCAGGTATTAAGTCCCTTTGCCATGAAGCAGGGTTTAAGTTGATGCCTTCTCCAATTTCTGGAACTCTGATTTTTTTCAGCCAATCAGCACTTGGCATTGCCCTGGTCACATTTCCCCCTTGCTACCCAAGCCTAAGCATAAACATGTGACCTAACTTGGCCCAGAAAGAGTGGAACATGGAGGGAAGATTCTCTTTCTTGCCAGATGACAACAAAGGAGCTCATATATACCCTTCGCTACTGGTTGCTGTTACTGACTGTAACAGCAGGGAATCTTAGGTGACGTTAGTGCTGTGAGTAACAGGATCAAAAGGCAAAGAGAACTTGGCCTCTCCATGTGACATCAATGAATCACTGATGACCAATTGTGCAGCTACCCTTCCTACTGACTTCTATTACATGAAATAATTTCTTCATTGCTTAAACCAGTTTGAGTTGAGTTTTCTGATACATACAGCCAAAGCAGCCAGCAAGCAGATGGAAAGACTCACGATGAGTCTTTGCCTTCATACTCTATCCCAAGTTCAGTGCTAAGCCTTTGAACATTCAGTAAGGCAAAATGGCTAAAAGCCATTGCCCTGGACCCAGAATGTCTGCGTTCAAGGCCATCTCCACTTTGCAATTGCTGACCTTGAGAAAGCTACTTAATTTCTCTATGCTTCATCCTTTTATTTAAATTAGAGATAGTGATGATACCTAACTCATAGGATCATGATGATTTAAGAGCTAAAATGTGTCAAATGCACAGAATAGTGCCTGGAACATTATAAGAGCTATCAAAGTGTTCATTGCTGGTATTAATATTTAAAAACTTAGCAATATTCCTTAACCTTTCTTCCAGAAAGAAAAAAAAAAAACTTTTTACCATTTAAAACTTTAAAATCATTTCCATTACTGAAGCAGATGAATCCAGTTTGGCTTTTTCACCTCTGCTTCAAATGTGTAGCCAGGCTCCAGCCTCCCAGGAGCAATCAGATGAAAAGGGGCCACTCTTTGCCTCCTTTCTTTACATGCCTCCTGTCCTAACAATTGATGTTTCAGTGCATTCAATGGACTCAACTTTGCTTTCACTCTAACTCTTCTAATGTTTTCTAACGTCTTAATAACTGTCATGTCAACATCTTTCTTTTTAAAATGGTTGAAAACCCACCACTTTTAGACAACGTGTTTTGAGGGAGTGACATGTTGTCCATTCCTGATTACATCAGTGTTCTGTCTCTCTTTTCCATGGAGAATGTTCAACCAGGAAAATAAACTACTACCCAAGTGCTTACTCTGCCCAGGTACTTTGCTAATTGTTTTCATTATTTTTAAAAAAATTTTTATTGGAGTAGATTTACAATATTGTGTTAGCTTCTGCTGCATAACAAATTAAGTTATTTGCACATATACATATAGCCACTCCTTTCTAGATTTCTTTCCCAAATAGATCACTACAGGGCATTGAGTAGAGTTACCTATGCTGCCTAGTAGGCCTTTATTAGTTATCTCTTTTATATATAGAAGTGTGTATATACCAATCTTCTAATTTATTCCTGTTCCTCCTTTTCTTCCAGGTAACCAAAAGTTTGTTTTTACATCTGGTTTCACTATTTATTGAGTAATGTTTTCCTATTAATGACATACACACAAATTGGGTGATTTTTTAGGAGAGTTTTTTATTAGAATAACCTGGGTCTATATGAATAACAAATAGTCCCCACTTTTTGTTGGTTTAAAATAACAAAGGTTTGTCTTTCAATCTACATGCTCTTCTCAAGCATGTGGAGTGGGGGAACAGTGTATCAAGAGTTGGCATACTATTCTTAGAGGCCCGTTTAGTAAACATCTTAGGTTTGCATTTATAACAGTCTCTGTTACAACAATCCAATTCCACCATTGCAGCTTGAAAACACATAGATAAATGGATATGGCTTTATTCCAATAAAACTTTATTCATAAAGGTAGGCAGCAAACCCAGGAGCTGTGGATTGTTGATGCCTGTGCCATATCATCCTCACTCTGGCACCGAGGCTGGTGGAGGCTCCCTCATCTGGAATGCACCCATCATGGCTGCAGGGAAGAAAAAGATCATGAAGAATTATGCCACCAGGTCTTAAATGCTTCACCTGGAAGTGACCCATGTCACTTGCACTCATGTTTTATTGACGATAGACAATCATACAGCCATATCTGAGTACAATATATGGAGGTAAGGAAGCCCATCAGTGAGCCTAGAAGAGCAGAACCAGAAATAGACCAGGAGCACAAGTTCCAGTCTGTCTACCGTACGTTGCATCATTCTGTTGTTCATCTCTTTTTTGTGGCTATATTTTTGCTGAGCTTTAGGTTCCTAGATAAGGAAATATGTTATAAAGCTGTGGTTTGCTCTATGTTCTTACAGGTATATTACTCAGTTTCTGGACAAACCAAGCCTCTTTTTCCTGCTTTTCTCATCCAACCTTTAGGCTTGTTATTACTCAGCAAGCAGAGTACTAAAGAGCCAGAGGGAAAGTGAAGTGTAAAATGCAAATTCATCCACCTCAAATGTGGCTCCTGGCCTTGTACCATCCACTTAGGAAAGTCCCTACAGAGGGCCCATTGTCAGGCTTGGGGGTTGCAGAAATTTGCATATCATCAATTATTACCTAAATTATACAGTATTCAAAGTAACCATTTTTTGTGACAACTTCTGGCCTATGTTGAACAGCTATGTATTAATATGTTAGAAGTATGTGTGTGTGTGCGTATATCAGGATGAATATTAAAAAAAAAAAATTTGGTCAACTTCTTGTTACCATCCTCTTTTCCTCTGTTTTCTCTTTATATTTTCTTTCTTTCTTCTACTTGAACCCTAATGTTTTCAGAGAGTCAAAGATAGGTTGAGGGAGTGGGAATTAAAGGTTTTTTTTGTTTAAACTATGTCCCTAGCCTATGTGCCTAATTATATTTTCCCCCAAATTTCTTTTTCTCCTTCATGCATCCATTCATCTATCCATCTGACATTTAAATGAGGACCTATTATTTGCCAGGCTCTTTGTAGGCAGGTAACAGGGATATCGGAGAAGGCAATGGCACCCCACTCCAGTACTCTTGCCTGGAAAATCCCGTGGACAGAGAAGCCTGGTAGGCTGCATGGGGTCACTAAGTGTCAGGCATGACTGAGTGACTTCACTTTCACTTTTCATTTTCATGCATTGGAGAAGGAAATGGCAACCCACTCCAGTGTTCTTGCCTGGAGAATCCCAGGGACAAGGGAGCCTGGTGGGCTGCCATCTCTGGGTTCGCACAGAATCGGACACAACTGAAGTGACTTAGCAGCAGCAGCAGCAGCAGGGATATAGCTTTCCAGGTGGCTCGGGGATACAGCTTTCCAGGTGGCTCAGTGGTAAAGAATCCACCTGCCAATGCAGGAGACGCAAGAGTCATGGGTTCGATCTCTGGGTCAGGATGATCCCTTGTAGTAGGAAATAGCAATCCACTCCAGTATTCTTGTCTGGAAAATCCTGTGGACAGAGGAGCCTGGCAGGTTACAGTCCATAGGGTCCCAAAGAGTTGGACACGACTAAGCAACTGAGCTCACACACACACACACACAATGAGGATAAAACTGCAAATTCGAGCAATACAGTCTTTGCCTTCATGGAGCTGAAAACTTTTGTGGAAGAGAAAATTGTAATGGTTAGTAAGAGACCTGAAGAATACTGGAGGTTGGAGACTGTAAGGGAGCATATGGTACAGGCCTCTAACTCCTGGAAGGTAAAACGTTGGAGGGGAAGTTTCTGTTCCTCTAAGTGAATGAAGGCACTATTAAGGGACTTTATTCAAATGCTTTTGTTCTTTAACCTTTTGCTTCCTCTGTTTATGCTACTGCTATCTTTAGCTCTGTTTGAAGAATGGCAAATACCAGCAAGTTCTCAGTAGATTTCCCATTTGTAATATGTTTCTCATTTATCAGGTTTTGGCTTAAAGATCAAATTGCTGTTAGGCATACTTCTGATCTTTGCCAGAAAAAGCTGGCTCTTCTTCCACTCATCTGTGTAAAGCATTGCTCAGGTGAGAATTTTCACATGATTTGAATAGAAGAACTAAAACTTTCCAGGAAATAAAGGGAGCAGGAAGGGTATAATTTATTTCTTTATTTTGTTACTTCCAAGGTTGAAGATAATATTTTGTGGTTTTCTTTTGTTTTACTTCTTATTTTGTGGCAAAAATGTATATGTAGTTGGAATGTTGACCAAATAAAATGAATGCAATGCCTATATGTAGAGATATTTTGAGAAAATAATCCTTACATAAAATCAGCACAATGGTAAAAATAACAGAACTATATCCAGTGTCAACTCATTTATTTTGCAACCTGGAAAAATGTAATGTTCCAGATCACAGAATTTCTAGAAAACTTGCTCTTTTGTAAGCAATTTTAAAAAATGCTAAGGAATTTTGAATTAAAATATTTCTATGATATTTCCTATCTCTTAAACCAAACATAATTTATTCTTGATAGCTCCAAGAATAATTACACATGAATCCAGATGATTCTAATTTTCTGTAGCATACTGACGCCCTTGGAGCCAACCTAAGAGGTTTAGGACAATTTATCTCAATAGGTGTGACAAGAAGGCTATACTTTAAAAGTATTTACAGGAAAACTTACTACAGGTTGGGCTTCCCAGGTGGCACTAGTGGTAAAGAACCCGTCTGCCAACACAAGAGACCTGAGAGACGTAGGTTTCAACCCTGGGTCCAGAAGATCCCCTGGAGAAAGGAATGGCTACCCATTCCTGTATTCTTGCCTGGAGAATCCTATGGATGGAGCAGTCTGGCAGGCTACAGTCCACAGGGTCACAAACCACAATGAGGTACCATTTAACACCAGTCAGAATGGCTGCGATCCAAAAGTCAACAAGCAATAAATGCTGGAGAGGGTGTGGAGAAAAGGGAACCCTCTTACACTGTTGGTGGGAATGCAAATTAGTACAGCCACTATTATGGCTAACAAACACATGAAAAGATGCTCAACATCACTCATTATCAGAGAAATGCAAATCAAAACCACAATGAGGTACCATTTCACACCAGTCAGAATGGCTGCGATCCAAAAGTCAACAAGCAATAAATGCTGGAGAGGGTGTGGAGAAAAGGGAACCCTCTTACACTGTTGGTGGGAATGCAAATTAGTACAGCCACTATGGAGAACAGTGTGGAGATTCCTTAAAAAATTGCAAATAGAACTGCCTTATGATCCAGCGATCCCACTGCTGGGCATACACACCGAGGAAACCAGAATTGAAAGAGACACGTGTACCCCAATGTTCATTGAGGCACTGTTTATAATAGCCAGGACATGGAAGCAACCTAGATGTCCATCAGCAGATGAATGGATAAGAAAGCAGTGGTACATATACACAATGGAGTATTACTCAGCTATTAAAAAGAATACATTGGAATCAGTTCTAATGAGGTGGATGAGACTGGAGCTGATTATACAGAGTGAAGTAACCCAGAAAGAAAAACACCAATACAGTATACTTAACACATATATGTGGAATTTAGAATGATGGTAATGATAAACCTGACAGCAAGACAGCAAAAGAGACATAGATGTATAGAACGGCCTTTTGGACTCTGTGGGAGAGGGAGAGGGTGGGATGAGTTGGCAAAGTGGCAATGTAACATGTATGATATCATAAGTGAAATGAATCACCAGTCTAGGTTTGATGCATGATGCAGGATGCTTGGGACTGATGCACGGGGATGATCCAGAGAGAAGGTGTGGGGTGGGAGGGGGGAGGTGGGGGTCGGGATTGGGAGTTCATGTACACTCGTGGCTGATTCATGTCAATGTATAGCAAAACGAATACAGTATTGTAAAGCAAAACAAACTGAAAAATAAAAATCAATTAAAAAAAAAAAGTAAAAGTGAGAGTTGCTCAGTCATGTCCGTGGAATTCTTCAGGCCAGAATACTGGAGCAGGTAGCCATTCCCTTCTCCAGGGGATCTTCCGTACCCAAGAATCAAGCCACACTGCGGGTCGGCTCTTTACCAACTGAGCCACCAGGGAAGCCCAAGAATACTGGAGTGGGTAGCTGTTCCCTTTTCCAGGGCATCTTTATGACCCAGGAATCAAACCCGGGTCTCCTGCACTGCAAGTGGATTCTTTACCAGCTGAGCTACCAGGCAAGTCAAAAACCTTGTCTAAACAGTATTTCACTTTTTGTTTTAAATATAAAGTGACTTTCACTATATAATGCCATTTAACACATATGGAACTTGTATAAATCAGGGCATACTGTGGAAAACCCTAATCTAATGTGACTGCCCCCAACCCCACTTTAGAGAGGTCCCTGGGCAAGGAGTTTACACACAGTCAAGTACAAATTTGACTCTACTCTTCAGGTACAGCACTAGCCAGCCCCTTCATTTGTTTTCTCTTGCAATGATTTTCCCAATAAATCCCTTTGGAGTCATCTCCTACCTCCATTTCTCCTCCCATACACAATCATCGACTTAAAGCACATAAAGGCTGGGGAATTCCATCACCACTCTGCTCCACAAATGGAGAAGCAGCATTTCCATTTTGCCAAATGTAGAGCAATAGCTTGGCTGGCTCCGTCTATCTCTGCTAATGACCTAACCATGCTGCCATGGCTTATTTATTACAAACAGGGCGTAAAGGAAAACTACAGGCCTTCCTTACAGTCTGGATATTTGCATAAGTCCTGGTTCTCCCAACAGAGATATTTTCTTTGGCCTGGCTGGGTTTTCCTGAGTAGTCAGATGTGACAAGCGCATTTAACCCACTAGGGAAAGAGTAAAGGGCTGGCTTAGGGAAGATGGTGATGGTCTTAAGAGACATTTGAGAGGCAGGACTGCCTAATGAATAAGACCATGGACTCTGTAGCCAGTCATTCCTAGGTTTGATGACCACCACTGGCTTAGATATAATATAATATAAGCATGTATGAAAATATAATTGCATATAATATGCATATAATTGAATATACATGTATCTGTCCATATGTATGATTCTCAGTTATTAACTGATGAAAATAGGATTGAGTTGCCATATATCTATATTATTTATATGAACATATTGAAAAACACTAGGTATTAAAGTTCATAAAATGCAAAAATCCATAACTAAACATTTATATGAGGTCAAGAACTTCCCTGGTGGCTCAGATGGTAAAGACCTGCTTGCAATGTGGGAGACCAGGGTGCGATCCCTGAGTTGGGAAGTTCCCCTGGAGGAGGGCATGGCAAACCACTCCAGTATTCTTGCCTGGAGAATCCCATGGACAGAGGCGCCTATTGGGCTACAGCCATGGGGTCATAAAGAGACAGACATGACTGACTGACTAAGCACACTTGCTTGGACAAATTACCTAACATTTTTAACTTTTGCTTCCTCACCTGTGAAATGGAAATTATAAAATTTCTACCTCATATAATCACTGAAAAGTATAAAAAAATAATATATATAGAATACTTATATTCAGCTAGTAAATAATAGCTGTTATTAGTAGTAACACTACTGCAAGGAGTTTCTAAGGCCCTTATACATGTATTAATTCATACGGAAAATGTCTGAATCCTTTTTATCTGCCCAGCATGATATTATATCCTGAAGATATAGACAAAAGGAGTATGCTATCTTTCCGTTCAAAAAGCTCTAGTTGTAGTAAAGACAGCAAACATGGTAACCATATCTGATTGCAGGTGCACTGATAAAATAAGAGGATATCACAAGACTGCAGGCAGGAAGAGGTGTGCTTTGAAAAGGTGTGACTCTGCAACAGACGCTTGGAGGACTAAATAATTTAAGTATCTAATAAAAGCCTGGCCATATAGAAGGGGATTCACACCCAGTAGCCATATATAAGAAAACAGGAGTTAGGGAGGTGAGATTATGGTGAAGCCATATCAGGGAGATGACCAGCTTGAGGGGAAGGCATCAGGAAGAGGACAGCATGTCTGATTCTTCCTCTGAAGGACATTTCTTCAAAGCTAAGGCAAAGTGAAGGGGAGGCTGTCAGACAGGGACCTTCATCTCAACAGAAGGGCTTGGTCATTTAATTTAAAAGGTTAAGGGAACCACTGAAATATTATAAGCAAGGGAAGGGAGGTATCAGAAGTAGAAGATATTAAGAAAAGGTGGCAACAATACAGAGAAGAGCTATACAAAAAATATCTTCATGACCCATATAACCACTATGGTGTGATCACTCACCTAAAGCCAGACATCCTGGAATGAGAAGCCAAGTGAGACTTAAACATTGCTATGAACAAAGCTAGTGGAGGTGATAGAATTCCAGTTGAGCTTTTTCAAATCCTAAAAGAAGATGCTGTTAAAGTATTGCACTTAATATGCCAGCGAATTTGGAAAACTCAGCAGTGGCCACAGGACTGGAAAAGATCAGTTTTCATTCCAATCCCAAAGAAAAGTAATGTGAAAGAATGTTCAAACTACTGCACAACTGCACTCATGTCACATACAAGCAAATGCCTAAAGTTCTCTAAGCCAGCTTCAACAGTATGTGAACTATGAACTTCCAGATGTTCAAACTGGATTTAGAAAAGGCAGAGGAATCAGAGATTAAATTGTCAATATCCATTGGATCATTGAAAAAGCAAGAGAATTCCAGAAAAACATCTACTTCTGCTTTATTGACTATGCCAAAGCCTTTGACTGTGTGGATCATAATAAATTGTGGAAAATTCTAGAGATAGGAACATCAGACCACCTGACCTCCCTCCTGAGAAATCTGTATGCAGGTCAGGGAGCAACAGTTAGAAATAGACATGGACAACAGACTGGTTCCAAATAGAAAAAGGAGTATGTCAAGGCTGTATATTGTCACCCTGCTTATTTAACCGCTATGCAGAGTACATCATGAGAAACCCTGGGCTGGAAGAAGCACAAGCTGGAATCAAGATTGCCAGGAGAAATATCAATAACCTCAGATATGCAGATGACACCACCATTATGGCAGAAAGTGAAGAAGAACTAAAGAACCTCTTGATGAAAGTGAAAGAAGAGAGTGAAAAATCTGGCTTAAAATGCAACATTTAGAAAACTAAGATCATGGCATTCAGTCATATCACTTTATGGCAAATAGATGGGGAAACAATGGAAACAGTCAGAGACTTTATTTTCTTGGGCTCCAAAATCATTGCAGATGGTGACGGCAGCCATGAAATTAAAAGACACTTGCTCCTTGGAAGAAAAGCTATGTCCAACCTAGACAGCATATTAAAAAGCAGAGACATTACTTTGCCAACAAAGGTCCATCTAGTAAAGCTATGGTTTTACTAGTAGTCATGCATGTATATGATAGTTGGATTATAAAGGAAGCTGAGCACCTAAGAACTGATGCTTTTGAACTGTGGTATTGGAGAAGACTTTTGAGAGTCCCTTGGACTGCAAGGGGATCCAACTAGTCCATCCTAAAGGAAAACAGTCCTGAATATCCATCAGAAGGACTGATATTGAAGCTGAAACTCCAATACTTTGGCCACCTGGTGCGAAGAACTGTCTCACTGGAACCCTGATGCTGGGAAAGATTGAAGGCAGGAGGAGAAGAGGATGACAGAGGATGAGATGGTTGGATGGCATCACCGACTCAATGGACATGAGTTTGAGTAAGCTCCAGGAGTTGGTGATGGGCAGGGAAGCCTGGCATGCTGCAGTCCATGGGATCACAAAAAGAGAGACAGGACTGAGCGACTGAACTGACTGGGGAGATATATAGACTTGCATCTGGGGAGATGATTTCAGCTGGATCATGGAACTTAGATTGTGGAGTGGGAGCAATTTAATGAAACTAGATAACTAGGAATAAGTTCTTCCCCAAGGAGCCTTCCCTGGGACTTCTCTAGTAGAACAGTGGATAAGAATCTTCCTGCCAATACATGGCACATGGGTTCAATTCCTGGTCTAGGAACATTCCACATACCTTGGAGCAAGTAAGCCCATGTACCACAATTACCGAGCTACACTCTGGAGCCCACAAGCTGCAACTACTGAAGCCTGGATGCCTAGAGCCTGTGCTCTGCAACAAGTGAAGCCACTAATCTGCCTCCCATCTTGGAGGAGGACTCTACTCTGATCCAGACTTTTTTCTGAGCACCAGTAACCTCCTGTCCTACTCAGGTCCTCTAACACAAGAGCCAAGAACAGTGCCATTGCAACGTGTGTCCCAGGCTCCTAAGACAGGATTCCAGGTGGCTGTACCAGCTCCTGGCAGAGATGAGGTAGGTGGGACTGCTGGCAATCCCCTTCCCATTATTTCTCAGGCAGCTGCACTCATCATCTACCTGAGCAGCTGGGCTGCTCTGCAGTGCCCTTGTCTGCTCATTCACAGAAGCCAAGGGCCTCCTGCCCAATTCCTGGACCAAACCTGATGGAGGCAGGGAGGACATTAGCAGCCTCTGACCTACCAGCTGGTGAGGGCTAAAATTTGTCTAGCTAAGTCAAGTGTACCAGGGAGCCCTGACACTCTCTTCTGGCTCTGACCCACTGTGCCCATCTGCATTCCTGGTCTGCTGACCTTGCTTCCTGATTCACCTTTATTTTCATTGCCGAGACCCAGGAAGCAAATTGCTATCTACTATCTGTCTGCCCTCTTGAGGTCTCAATCCTCCCATCTGATATGAATAAATGTCATTTCATTGTCAGCTCCTATGTAGGGTATTTGATATGCATTACCACACTTAAATCTCATCACAACCTTACAAGATAATTATTATGTCCTCTATTTTATGTGAGAAAACCAAAGCTGACAGAGATTAATAAATTGCTCAAAATCTCAGAGCAATTTAAGGATCAGCAGGAATTAGAACCCAACTCCTTTTAACCCCAAAACCTTTGCATTATGTCTAACTTCCCTTTAACTGGAGTAGACTTCCCCAAATAATGTAAATCACTCACATCATCAAAGCTGCCACCGGTCATACTTGGCATATGGTCACTAACTGGAGTCTAATTGCCATACCTTGCCCACCAAATAGAACCACTTGGGCTTCGATGCTGGGCACGTCACTCAGGGTTTATTAAAGTGAAATCCAGCTTAATGGCCTTGGTCTTCAGTGGTCTACTCTGTAGCTGAGACTATAAAGGAAGCTGAGTGCCAAAGAATGGATGTTTTTGGATAAGACTCTTGAGAAGACTCTTAAGAGTCCCTTGGACAGCAAAGAGATCAAACCAGTCAGTCATAAAGGAAATCAGTCCAGAATAATCATTGGAAGGACTGATGCTAAAGCTGAAGCTCCACTACTTTGGCCACCTGATGCAAAGAACTGACTCATTGGAAAAGACCCTGATGCTGGAAAAGACTGAAGGCAAGAGAAGGAGATGACAGAGGATGAGATGGCTGGATGGCATCACCGATGGATATGAGTTTGAGCAAGCTCTGGGAGCTGGTGATGGACAGGGAAGCCTGGCGTGCTGCAGTCCATGGGGTTGCAAAGAGTTGGACATGACTGTGCAACTGACTTGAACTGAGAAACTGCATGGGAAATGAAGGCTTAGACCTCAAGTACAGCTGTTCAGACCAGATACAGACATTCGTTGTGGCACAGTGTTGTAAAGTCTTGTGGTCTTGCCTGTTTGTGAGGAGGAAGCCAGCCGATAACAAATGACTTCAGCTGCCTTTTGAAATACCAGTAAATACAAGTGGCAAAGTACACAGATGAAGATTTTCTGTGAGTCCAAAGACTTTTAACTCCAGTCAGGGCAGAGTTGAAGGGAAGATCTCAGCTTTCCCTTCTCCATGGTTCAGACCTTCTGTGGCTCTTGATGTAGGGATTGAATACCATCACTAACACTAGTACTTTACCAGGCAGCCCCGCGCCTGCTGCTGTCTCCCCAGAAAACAGGTGGGTTCTTTGAAGGGACAGACACAATGTACTATCAGCACTGTTTCAGTGAAACATAGAAAATATGCCATGAAAACTTAATTGCCACCTTATTCAGTAATCAGCATTAACATGGTGAATATTTAAAGCAGCAGACTGCATGACAGCCAGGAGTTAGGCAGTGGTGGCTTCTACAAAGCTAGAAAATGAAGACCTATGTGGACTGAGGCTGACTGAATTACTCAGGCCCTTTTCTACCTGTGTGTGAAAAGGCTCACTTACTCCATTGAAATCCCTTCCCAAGTCTCTCACCTATACTTTGATTGAATTAAACTCAACCAATTTAGTTCTTAATAAATATGGTGTGGCTAGCACTGGGGTTAAGAAGACAGAGCCCACATCTTCGAGTTTGTGGTATATTATTGGTAATGAAAAGGTACAGTGATGATTATAATCAGGAAAAGAGAAGAGGTTTGGCTGATTCCTGACTCTAAAACTCATTAGTGATTTGACCTTGGGTATTTTCCTACTCTTTAAAATGGGGGATATCATTATGGACTTAGCAAGGGTATAAGGAGTTTTAAATACAATCTCTTATGACCTATCCCAGGGCTTGGTATGGACTATATGCTTGTTAAGTGGTTTTTGCCAAAATGTAAGAAGAAACAAAACAGATAAAAAATAGTGCCAGAAGAAAAGTACAAATAAAATACTGAGAAATTTTAGAGGACATAGAAATGGCATTGCCTTGTGAACAAAAAGGCTTAGTAGAGGAGGTTGATTTGATATGGGCCTGAAAGGACAGGTAGACATTTTATAGGTGAGAGCCTCTGAAAATCTTTGTAGGAGCATAAAAAGTCATAGTTTGAACGGATTAAAATATGAAGTTGGGGATTATTTTTTCAGGCAGAGGAAACTCATATCAAAGGCACAAAGGAGTGAAATGTGGGATTTGTTAATGGAATAGCAGAAAGATTCATCTAAAGAATTTCAGAAGAATGCAGAGAGTCAGAAAAGACAGACTGGACAGTATACAGTTGTGAATGTAAATACCACCCTGAGTGGGTTAATTAACAATACACAGAGAGGAGGAGCTATTGGAAATTTCTAAGCAAAGAAGAAACACATTTAGAGGTGGCAGTCTTGTGGAGAAGAGATTTGAGTGACGGGAGACAGGTGGCAGGGGTGTTGGTGGGAAGCTATTTCCAGTTCAGGCAAGAGATAATGAGGGCTGAATTAGGGGCTGACAGTGAAGACATAGAACAGTGGACAAATGTGAGAGATACTGTAGGATAGAAACCACAGGAATATGCAAGGAGTTGAATGTGAGGAGCAAGATACGCTCTTTAGAAGTACTATGGGTGAATGATATGAGAAGGAAACAGCAGACAGCTTGAGTGCCAGAAAGTAGTAAGAGGTGTGTGTGTGTGTGTGTGTGTGTGTGTGTGTGTGTGTATGAGAAAGAGAGAAGTGGGAGGTGGAGAGAGAGAGGTTGATTGATGGTTAGTCAGAAAGAGAACAACCTTGACCTTTAGAATGTAGCTCCTATGAGATCAGATCAGGCCAGCCATACATTCCTGGGCAATATACAGGGTCACCTGCAAATATGGATTAGAAGGTATATAACCATCAACTCCTAGAAATCAGGTTTCTGACCAGTGAGCATTTGCTCCCATAACACACTGCCTGTCTCTGAGGTCTTACAACTAACACAGACCATACAGGAAGCCAGGAAGGTAGATGACTTCTTCTAGAGAAGACAGAGGAACTCTTCACTAGGCCCACTTGAAGCCTCTGAAGTGGAATGTTCAGGATAAACAACTAAGGAAATAGGGAAATAAATTTAGAACTTTTATTAAAAAAAATGAAAGTGAAGTTGCTCAGTCATTTCTGACTGCCACCCCACAGACTGTAACCTACCAGGCTCCTCCATCCATGGGATTTTCCAGGTGGGAAGTACTGGAGTGGGTTGCCATTAAGTGAAGATCAAATGTCATATGTACATATACCAGTGAATGAAATTCCAGTCAGGAGAGTGGGACTTCACAGGTAGAGAGGCTGGCAGTGGTACCTGAACTCTGGCATTGCTTTTGAGATATTGCCACATGGTATCAGTTACATAAAGTAGATTTACAGAGAAGACTGTCTCATATTAAACAAGCTAACCCTCACAAATGCACTTGTGGTAGGTAATGATCCCCTCAGGAAATGCAGAGTGAAGACAATACAAATAATTTGTGTAGTATCTCACTACAGGAAAATTGTGCAACTAAGACTTCTGTCCTGGGTATGAGATCTCCAATAACCACACCAAAAGTAAAAATGGACATTCAAATCAGATTTGACAAAAGTTGGCCAAAATTATTGAAACGAAGACTATTTGTATCCACCATAGTTAGTTATTAGTATTTATTAATACTTGTATATGTGTGTGTGTGTGTGTGTGTGCTCGGTCACTCAGGCACGTCAGATTCTTTGTGACCCCATGGACTGTCGCCCACCGGCTCCTTCTGTCCATGGAATTTTCCAGGCAAGAATACTGCAGTGGGATGCCATTTCCCATTCCAGGGGCTCTTCCTGACCCAGGGATTGAACCCACACCTCCTGCACCTCTTGCACTGGCAGGTGGATTCTTTACCACTAGTGTCCCCCTGGGGGTACTTATATATACACTGTGCGTTTATTTTATTAATACACTTATATTGTGAGTGTTAGCTGAGACAGTAAAGAATCTGTCTGCAATGATGGAGACCCTGGTTCTATCCTTGGGTCAGGAAGATCCCCTGGGGAAAGGAAGGGAACGCACTGCAGTATACTTGCCTGGAGAATCCCATGGACAGACCATGGGGTCATAAAGAGTCAGACATGACTGAGCAACTAACACTTTCGCTTTCAAATATAAGTATATATGTATTTATTTTATTAAAACAGGTGTAGTCCAAAAGATTTGGAAATCACAACTGTCGGTGATTTTTTAACTCTGAGGCCCTGCAGTTATTTCAAAATAGTGAGACTGAATTTTTCTGAGAAGACTTTGTTGGGGCACAGATGGAAGAAGTACATAATTATTGATAAGTAGAGGAAAGAAAAGTGCAGAGATGGGGGCTGGGACCATTGAAACCAACTGAATCTCCTGTCTGAATTTTACCCATAATACCTGAATGGAAGGAAGGACTAAATCGCTCACTGGAGCAGAAAGGTCTCATTAGGGCTCTCTTCACAGTGCTGCCCTTTGGCTGAAGTGTGGCCAGTCTTCCCTCTGATATCATGGTACAAAGGCTAGAAAGGAATTCTTTAGTGGATGCCATTTCATACAGCACTGCATGCTGTTTTTCTCCTCCCACCACCCAGAAGCTGTTGCGATGGGCACATTTTTAGAATATTTAAAAATAAATTACAGTTAGTGATGAAACTCATAAGCCAGAGAAATGCTGGGCAAGTGTGTGCCTCAAGCTACACTGCCCAAGGCTGCCGGGTATAAAAATACTCCATGTCTCCCATTTGGCTTAAGTGAGGCTTTAGCAACTGGTAATTTTTGCATGCCATAGTCACTGCTAATTGTTGAATTAGAACATCTGTCAAAAGTGGGGATATTTTCCTCAGAACACAGAGCCAGGGAAATTAGCTTTTCTCAAAGGCAGTACAAGGCACATCATGACTGTGCTCACTGCCAAAAGCAAATATTCCCTCATTCTGGCCATTGTTTTCAAACAGGAAGCCTACTGAGTGGTCTCTGCTCACCCTCATTAGCAATCAGGTGGGGCTTTTGCAAATTCTTTGGGTTTTCCCAGGAAACGCCAACTTAAAAAATGTTCCAAAAGGTCAAAACACGGGCTAGCATCTGATTTAACAAGATGCCTGTCTTTAACCAAGAAACTTTGTAGAAGTTTAGAGCTTAGCTTTGCCCCAGGAACTGAGTTTCATTTACAGCTTTACTCCACTGAGTCAGAAGATATTAGTGGAGGTTGTTTTGAGCAAGTCTCATACCCTCTCTAGTCCCAGGTTTTGCACCTATAAAATGAAAGGACTGGACTAAACCAGTGGTTTACAAAGTGCGAGATCTTTAGAACACTAGAGCTTCCTTACACTGTCTTAGGAGTCATCTTGGAAGTGGTTGTTGAACAGTGGCCAGTTTCTCACTTCCATTTCAATAAGCTCAGTACTCCTTTTATACTTTTTATATATTGGAGTTCAATATCAATAAGGAGGGGGTGATTTGACAGTTAAAACGTTTAGAAGCTCCCAAAGGTCCCTGAAGAGATCTGCTGTAATAAAGAGAACCGTGAAAAAGCTGGACCACCCAGTACATCCCACATGGAACTAGACAAGAAGAAAGATTTCTCCAAACACACTTGCCTACGTACATTCTTCAGACACAGCTCTGCCAGTCACCTTACCCTTCAACTCCTTCCATTCTCTCTGCTATTAATTCCTTCCCTGCTCCTTTAACTTGTGTTGTCCTTCTCCTTCAAGGCCCAAATAAAGTTTGCACCTGAAACATGAAGCCATCGATGCCAATCGATGCCACCCTATCCTGTCTCTTTCAAATAGAGAACTTGAACCATTGATTCTGGGCACACATCATTTGCCTCCAGGATGCCTCACTTTATTATCTGTGAATCTTGTTTCCCTACCAAAAATGCAAACCTTTTAAAGAAAGTGGCCAAGATTATTCATTTTTGCATCCCCAAAGAGACCAGTGCAGTGTTTGGTACCTGACAGAATGCATGGCATTTTGGCATTTGATCGATTGAGTAATATGAATAATTAGACTTATAGGATCAAAATCAAAATCAAATCTCTGGCACCTCAAGTAATCTAGAATTAAACTCCTTCAGCATTTCATACGGAAATTACTCTTATTTCCATCCATTTATCCAGAAAAAGATTTATGGATCTTGGATTCACCACGGACTTTTTCTTCTTTATTGCCATATCTAATCAACAATCAGATTTGCCCGTGTGACATTTCTCACATATACACATATAGTTAGGGAACCCATTCCCGCGTCTCCTATCAACTACTGTTTCTTCAGCTGAGGCCTTGTCATCAGGCTAGAATTACTGTTTTAGCCTTCTAATGTAACTTTCCCTTTTCAGTTTGATTCCTCTTAAATCTATTCTTCATCATACCTCTAGATTGATCCTTCTAAAACGCAAATACAACCATGTCATCTTTCTGCTTAAAGCAGCTCATCTGTTCTCCAAAAATATAGATCAAACACATTAGTAGGCCATGGAATGCCCTAGATAACCTGGCTCTTGTATAATTCTCCAGCCTCATTGTTTGGCATTCCAACACGTCCTACATCTAGTAATACTAAACTGATTTTCTTCCCAGTGCCAACTGTTGGCTATCTTTCTAGTTTTGCTCATTTTGTTGCCTTTGTCTTGCATGCCATGGATGCCTCTGCCATACTTCACTTGGGCAACTCTTCTACATCCTTTGAAAGGCAAATTTGGGCTTTCTCCAGGAAAACTTTCCAATCTCAAGGATTGATGAACTAGATGGCCTCTTAGCTACCATTACCTCCAAAGCATAGATCTAATTAAATGTTTGCTGAAACAAAATAAACATAAATATGTAACAAAATATAAAACATATGTGTATATATATAAAAGAGCATGAAAATATTTCATTAAGTACAAATATAAGGCAAGGTTAAATGTAATAGTTCTATAAGGCTTCACAGCAGACAGGGTATATTCATATCCATGATCTTCTTTGAGTCTTATTTTGTGAGAATAGAAAGTAGGCATCACTTGTTTTACTACCTGAATTGTAAGAGTTCAAATGACTTTCTGAAAATTATAGAATAAGTAGCAAATATTAATAGGAGTTCAAAGTTTAAAAGAGATATTCCAGTTCAGTGCATGATACAATGTATAGTGCAGGATGCTGGTAACTGCCTTCATCATTATTACCCAGATCTCAGTATTCCATTCACCAGCCCATCAGCCACTCCACACTGACACTAATACACTTGGCCAGCAGCCCACCTGACTTGTCTGGTGTGCTCAGCTAAGTTGCTTCAGTCGTGTCTGACTCTTTGTGACCCTATGGACTGTAGCCCTCCAGGCTCCTCTGTCCATGGGATTCTCCAGCTGAAAATACTGGAGTGTGTTGCCATTTCCTTCTCCAGGGGATCTTCCTGACTCAGGGATTGAAACTGTGTCTCCTGCATGAGTGGCTGGCTCCTTTACCACTGGCACTAGAGAGGAGCAACTATTCTAGTCCTCCACAGAGCAAGTTTATGCCCAAGAATTGACTCAAAATCAAAACTACTATTCAAAGAAACAGTGGGAGAAAATTTATTCAGGGCCACATAACTCTGTCCTAATTTCCCTTGTAGCCATCTGATTGTTCTCATCATTATTCTATCCGGTTAATCATGCTGCTGGTATTCTAAAAGTAGTTTTTTTTTTCCTCTTTTGTAATTTTTTTTCATAATTGGCTTTAGATCATACCTGAAAATGAGAAATTTAGAAGGTATGTTTAGAGCATATGCCTTTGTACTTAGGTGTCTGTATGTGTGTGTGTGTGTTCCTGAAAAGTATTGTGAATCAAATTTTGGTAAATCAAATCCTATTTTAAATGTCTAAAAGAAGCTCCATGTTTAAAGAACTCCTCTGGGAAATTATTTTATGAACTGAAAATTCACTCAAATTTTCAGATAACTTTCTTTATTGGTATATTCTAAATATACTTATCCAAAAATAAATATTTATGGATTGATTACTGTGTACTAAACAATTTTTTATACTAAGGATGTTGCAAGCACCTCAAGGAGCTTATATTCTACTAGGTGATAGACAGTAAACCATGATTCTACAAGGACACAGTCACTTATTTTCAAGTGTTGCATATGTTCCATAGGAAAGTCCCAGTACTCAGGCAATTTATAGCAGCAAGACCTAGACTATTTTGTGGTGTCAGGAGAGTCAAGGAGCTGTGATGCAGAAGTAGAGGAGGTAGAGATTTGAGGTGAGAAATGAAACTAGGAGTCAGATTTTTGAGTCGGGATATACCTATGAAGAAATGGTGTCCAGATTTTTAAAACAAAGTCTTCTCACATGAGAAGAGGCAGTTCTTGTCAGTTAGTCACGTCTCCAGGTCTTTCCTCTTCCATTGACAGTGCCTGACTAAAGTAATTCTGGAAAAAGTTCCAATGCAAATCTACCTTCCCAGATAGTTTTGTTACTAAAGTCTTTAACCAAAACCAGCTTTATTTCAAAAGAGCCAGTCACTTTTTTTTTCTTTAATTAATTTTTATTTTTTAGTTTGTTTTGCTTTACAATACTGTATTCGTTTTGCTACACATCGACATGAATCAGCCACGAGTGAACATGAACTCCCAATCCCGACCCCCACCTCCCCCCTCCCTCCCCACACCCTCTCTCTGGATCATCAGATGAATGGATAAGAAAGCAGTGGTACATATACACAATGGAGTATCACTCAGCTATTAAAAAGAATACATTTGAATCAGTTCTAATGAGGTGGATGACGCTGGAGCCGATTATACAGAGTGAAGTAAGTCAGAAAGAAAAACATCAATACAGTATACTTACACATATATATGGAATTTAGAATGATGGTAATGATAAACCTGTACGGAAGACAGCAAAAGAGACACAGATGTATAGAATGGCCTTTTGGACTCTGTGGGAGAGGGAGAGGGTGGGATGAGTTGGCAGAGTGGCAGTGTAACATGTGTGATATCATAAGTGAAATGAATCGCCAGGCCAGGTTTGATGCAGGATGCAGGATGCTTGGGACTGATGAACAGTCACTATTAATATCCTCCAATATTTAGATTAAAACCCATTCTTTGAATTCCATGCTAAAAGCTCTGATCCAAATGATTAAGATTATTTCTTGAACATCTATTCTTTTTAAGGGCAAAGTTTGGATCCTGAAATATATTTGCATTCAAAGGTCATATTTTCATGAACTCAAAATCAGGATTCAGCTATCCAGGGACTTTCTATTTGTACATTTATCCATTTTTATGAGGTAAGAGGAGAGTAAAATTAGGCTTTTTTGACTGACTCTTGGGGCCGATATTTTCTACGGCTTGCCCAACATCTCCTTTCGCCACCTCATCTCTTTCTAATTGACTGATAGAACCTTACTGCTTCAGGGATCTAGTTGACATCCCTTCATCTCATATATATCAGATGCTTCCTTGCTCCACTCCAGGTGATGAATAATGATAATTTTATTACTCTTGGTCATTGACTGAACCCAGTGATAGCCAGTGATTTATAAAAGGGCACTCTGGGAGGGGAAGATTCTATTTCTGAATGCAAAGCCCAAGATTCCCGAAGAGAAGACTTTTTAATTCTTTTTTTGCCCCTCTTGAAAGTGAAATTAAAGTTGTGAAAGTTATCTTGTCATATAAGGTAACAGCTTCAGAATGAAAGGCAATGTTCTAAGAACAGAGAAAAGAATAAATGATTTATGTCATCATTGTTGAGCATCTCTTCCAATGTCAATGATTATTTCTTTCTGGGATTTTGCTATCAGGAAAAGATAGAACCCTATCCATTTAAACCACTTGAATGTGTGTGTGTGTGTGTGTGTGTGTGTGTTGGGTTTATGCTACTTGCTGCTGAAAACATTCTTAAATATACTTTCATTAACTGCCAGGTATTTTATGTCATGTCATTAGATCCTTGCAACATTTAATCTTTACAATAATCATTTGACATATGTATTATCTTCATTTTACAGATATGAACTAAGTCTCAGAGAAACTGCCCAAATTCACACCACTAGAGAAGGATGGTAGACACATGTGGATCAACCGTGTATTTAATTCAAAATCCAAGCCCTTCTCATTACAAAATTCTGCTTTAAGACAGTATAAAGTCAATTTTAATTGTATAGTTAAAAATCCCATTTATCATTAATATCATTTCATTAATATATGGAAGTATAATTACACTGCAAAAATGATTTCACCAATATAATTATTGCAAACTCTTGTTTTATTAAAAAATATTTTAATTAAAAAAAACACAATATCATCTCTCAGTGTACTAGACTTGGACTGTGTGACTACCTGGAGATGATAATGACTCCAACACTGTTAAGTGTATTCATAACTTATTAACACTACTCACTACTCCTTTTGTTGGGTATTTTATACACCATATAGCATACAGTTTTTTTTTACAATCCTCTGAATGGATAGAATAATTATGCCCACTTTACTGATGAAAAAATTGAGGCTTCTTGATCCTAAAATAACTTGCCTAGGGTTACACAGATGGTTTGGGGGTGTATTTAAGCTTAAATTTGATTCTAGAGCACATGCCCTTATCCTTAGTGTACCATAGTCTCCATGCACACAATAGCCCTCCTTCCCAGGTCCTTAGTCAAGCAACTCCACATACACAGAATGCATCTTGGTATTTATCAGTGTTAATAGTAGCAGATAAACTGCATAGACATTGCATGATAGAGTGAAAAAACAGGTATCCCTGGGGAAGGAAATGGCAGCCCACTCCAGTACTCTTGCCTAAAAAATCCCATGGATGGAGGAGCCTGGTAGGCTACAGTCCATGGGGTCTCAAAGAGTCGGGCACTACTGAGCAACTTCACTTCACTTTGGAACCACAAAGATCCGGGTTTGAGTCCTAACATAGTCCTTTATCAGCTGCATGATAATGAGGTGGTTGTTTTTGCAGTGCCTCAGTTCCCCCATTTATATGCGAGGGATTATAATGCTGCGATGCAAAACAGTTTTGAAGATCTAAAAAGATAATGCAATTATGTTAATCTTTCTTCCCATATTATTTGCAAATGCTATAGCAACTGCATTATTTCACTGGTACCAAAATGCTGAAATCCTATTTTTAAATACTTAAGAAACAGGTAACACTTACACGCCTGGAATTGGTTTACATTTTTCCCTGAGGGTAGTTCTGAAAGTTATATACTTTTCGTTTTTGCTGCCTGTTCCCCAGAGGATCATTAGAGAATATTTATTTGGAAAATAATATGTGTTGGGAAGCAAGACTCATAGAGGCAAATAAACATGGTAGCTGTGAAGAGTTGTGGGTAATAAGGTTAGGGCACCCCACAGGTTGTGCATAGCTTCTTGTATTGTAGACTGATCCTGGATGAATATATCATACAGGCCCACATAGAGTAGATGCCTTGATGGTTTCAAGCTATGATTTTTAAAATACTCAACAATGAGTTGACTGCATATGAATACCTGAAAACATGGTAAAAATACAGATTCAAGATGTTCCACTAAAAATTTTGATTTAGTAGTTTCAAATCTAGACATTTTATTTTAACAAGAATCTTATTTATTTGTTATCTGGTCCTATTTTGGAAATATTGGCTTAAATTATGACATGGTTTATATTTTACCTCCACTTCATTCTTGTTTTGATGATTGCATTATTATCTTAATATTTTTGTATATAATTGTCTCTTCATTCCCCAAATACTTTCTACAGAAACACACTACAAAAGATTATATAAGGAGAGCAAATAGCATTACATGAATGAAAGTATTTATAAAATACCAGGAGATCAGTAAAACAAATGCCAAACGGGCCTGGGAATTTACTAATTACCCTATGTTCTCAGTAGCAAATGACTGCTGGACACGGTATCCACCGAAAAGGGTTACACATTTCTTGTCTTCCCAAAGCCCTTGGGAGTAATTGTATATAACCTTTCCACTAGCAGACAGCTGTGTTTATCTCTCACTTGGGTTTTCTCCAGGAAAACATTATTCCAGAATCACTGTTACACAAAGGAAATTTCACCTTGGCAACCAGAAGGAGCACAAACTGTGATTGGAACGACAAAAAAAAAAAAAAAAATCCCCATTTCGGCAAAACCCATCATCACCCCTAAATCCTTGACCTCTTTCTTTTATTGTAGTTTGTGACCAAATTCCTTTTGGTTATAGAATCTTCTATGAAAACAAATTATCACAAAGAATTCAGTAGATTTAACAGAAATAAAAACACAGCTGCTCTGTTTAGAAATGGTAGTGAACGTAAAGCCTGCCTCTTCCTCTCAAGAAATCTCCATAATATGCAACTTGAAGAATTAGTCCCATTGCTTCACCATATGATAACAACTGTGGTTGGACTATTACTCTTAACCTATCTTCATTTCCCTTCTACACAAATGAGACCTCATGTCCGAAAACCATGTTACTAGCATCTATAATTTCTCCACTCCTTGGTCAGTCTCAAACAAGGATCCATCCTTTTTTTATTACTTTCCAAATCCCTTCTCATCTTCCCAAGCCTTGATAGCAACACTGAAGAGGTATTAATCTATCCCATTAAACATTTATAATTCCCCACCTCCTTGAGTTCTTAAAACAATTTGACAGCCTTCTTGACGAGCCTTAATTGAGAGTCTTTTCCTATTCCTTTAATGATGAATCCAATTTTTGCCACACTCCCAATTTTTGCCACACTCCCAAGAACCTGCATCAGTCAGTCCTTACAGTGTGGTCCTCAGACCTTCAATCTGGTCAATCAATACCATGTATTGAAAAGCAAATTCTCTACCCCAGACCTACGGAGTCAGAAGTTCTCAAGGAGGGTCCCAATATTCTGCAGTGGATTGAGTACACAGTGAGCTTGGAAACCACAGCTCTGAATCATTCTCAATACTTGTCTATCATGTCTCACTGAGAAAGCAGATGCTCTTTCAGCACTGTGAACAGACCTTATCATCACAGATGCCAACCTGTCTTTTCCATGTTGGTCTTTCTTCCTGGATTGCTCAAACTTTGAAGGTAGGTAAAGTATCTTGTTCATCTTCATCCTCATAGTCCCATATCCTAGTATGCTGCTTAGCACATAATAGTGATGAAGTGGTATGTTTCAATAAGCTAAATAGGGTTGTGGCCATTAATTAAAAAGCAGAGACATTATTTTGCCTACAAAGCCCATATGATCAAAGCTAAGCTATAGTTTTCCAGTAGTCATGTAAGGATATGAGAGTTGACCATGAGGAAGGCTGAACACTGAAGAACTGATGCTTTTGAACTGTGGTGTTGGAGAAGACTCTTGAGAGTCCCTTGGACTGCAAGGAGATCAAATTAGTCAATCCTACAGGAAATCAATACTAATTGTTCGTTAGAAGGATTGATGCTGAAGCTGAAGCTCAAATACTTTGGCCACCTGAAGAGAAGAGCTGCTCATTAGAAAAGATCTTGATGCTGGAAAAGATTGAGGGCAGGAGGAGAAGATGACAGAGGATGAGATGGTTGGATGGTACCACTGACTCAATAGACATGAGTTTGAGCAAGCACCGGGAGATGGTAAAGGACAGAGAAGCCTGGTGTACTGCAGTCCATGGGGTCACAAAGAGTCAGACAGGACTGAGTGACTGAACAACAACATTAAGAGTCACTACCCTCTCGAGTCTCAGTTTTCTCCTCTATGACATAGAAGTCAGTCATTAATTGACCTTTTTACTTGACAGGATTGTAATAACAATCAAGTCTAGTGAGATCATGGATATTAAAAAAACAGACTTTTAATAAGCTAAAAGTGCCATGTAAATGAAGGTATTATTATTGTTCTCTACCACATAGAGAAGAAGAAGGATATTACCTGTGAAATAAAAAGCCACTGTTTCTTTAAAACTGAAAGGGCAATTGGATAAAATCTAAAGTCATTAAAATCATACAGGTCAGATATCTTTTCTTTTTCCTACAATCCTATTTTCTCTCCATCTGATAATTCAAGAAAGTATAAAGACTCAAATTTTTGGTGACTTTATTTTCCATTAAAATACTATCAGTTTTGCAGCTCAAATAAAGATTATGATGCTGTAATTATCTCTGGGTGAATTTGAAGTACAATGTTTTGTCTTCAAAGCGAACCATTGTATAAATATTTGATTAAAAGAGAGGTGTCTACAAAGGTGTCTCCATTTGAAATACCAAGAAAACATACCATAAAGTTTTAAGTCACAATGTGGGGCTGGGTGTAAGGAGAGGAGATGATTCTGAGTAGGAAGAGAAATTCTGTAATTTACTATCAGATTTTGCAGAGAGAAAAGATACTCCCCCCCCCCACCCACCTCTACATGACAGTCTGCTGCTTCCAGAGACGTCGCATCAAAGCTGTTGCCAGGGCAGCTCTTCACATAGCTACTGTCTCCAGATAGTTTTGTTATTGGTAGCACCTCTGCTTGAACTGGGAGGAAGTGCTGCATTCTCTGATTCAGTTCAATTCTCTAAATGTGGATTGAGCGTCTAACATGTGCTCAGCCAAGGTTGATCTGACTTGAAACTGGAGAAAGGGACTGCTTACATGCTTGTTTCAAGTAGAACAAGGAAGGTTGCTGGATCTTAAATAGCCACCTCCCCATTTCTCTCTGCCTCTGTATCACCTAAAATTCTGCTCAGTCTTCCGGGCTCTAATGCAGCACTATCCAGGAGATATCTGATGAACACTCATTCCAGATAGCCTTCATAAATATCCGCTTTTGTTGTCCAGCTGGAGAAATAATGCAATCTATTCCCTCTTTTTGGAGATTCTTAATGTTTATTAACAGTAAGACTCTGAGAACACATATAGCAATGGTGTCTGCTTAACTTTAGTATTGTTTCCCAGTCTTATTTGAGCATAGAACTCTTCCTCTCCAATAGTTTTTTTCTTTCCCCTTGTTTTTAAGTAATGCTTCATAGCTTACACTTCAAAATAGTTAGGTAAAGTCCAGTTCTACACTCAGCAGGTCTGAATCTGCCTCTCAGCTTACCCATCTATTAGCTTGGAACATTGGGTGAGCTATTTAACTTATAAGCTTTAATATCTTTATCAATAAATACAGATAATAATAGCACATACATAAATTTTATTGCCTTTTCTTACTGGCAGCAGTTTCACCCTTTAGAGATCCATTTAATTTAAAAGGCATTAATTTAAAAAAATTAAAGTAATCCTGGGAAGAGTAAAAGAACCCCCTACTGGCATGATTCTACCCCTAAGAAAAGACATAAACATTTTCTACTTCAGCTTTTCAAGGACCATATCAAACATTACTGTCATGAAGCCTTGGTATCCCAAGTCGAAAGAGACTCTCTCCCTTTTCTGAATTCTGCTGCCATACCTCAAGTTGGATACTTTATGCATTCTGCCTCGTCTTACAGTTCTCTCTACAAATGCTGCATCTCTTTGACTAGTTTATGAAGTTATTAAGGTAGAAGTTGTGCCTTATCTATTGTCCACAACAGTGCTTAAAACACACTTTTAATAAATGATTGTTGAATGATTTCAGGACTACTTGACTTATCTTTTTTTTAATAAATTTACTTATTTTAATTGGAGGTTAATTACTTTACAATATTGACTTATCTTAATTGAATAACTTTCCTCCATTCACTTGATCCACATCTGTTGTAGTAAAGAAATAGAACCTTTTTCGAGGGACAGACGGAACACATTAGAAATATGAGACAGTTGGAATTAAGCTGGGTAGATAATTAATAAAGACAAGTAGTTAGAAGAAGTGCTAGGCAGTGTAATCACCAGATGACTAAGGTGCATGAGTCAAGAGTATCTAGAGGTTGAAGAGAGAGCATAGCAGGTTTCACATTAGGGTTCCACAGTACAAGTGTCCTACTGAAAGTCTTGCCCAGAGGGAAACCCCATGCCCAGTGCCTTTGGGGTTGGTATAAAATGAGCACAAGGCACTTAGGCCCCAAAGACTTATATCTAATCCGGAGACAAGGCTTTACAGACACTATAGTCGAAGAAGTGGTGAATGTGTAAGACAGACATAAGCATACACTCTGTGATCAGACCATTCAGGATCCCATCCTCATTCTGCCACAACCCACCTGTGTAACCCTGGCCATATTACTTAACATCCCTGAGTTTCAGCTTCCTCACCTATACATTACACATAACAGTATCTATTTCACATGTTTAAAGTATTAAATGAAATAATTAATGTACCAAGCTTACAAAATGTCTCCCATGTCATAAGAATTCATCAAGTGTTATGTGTGGTTGCACTTATACTTTATTGCTATTGTGTATTTACCAGTGTAAGCCCTTTGTCTCACTTGCCAGCAAGTATAATTATATAAAAATTATAGCAGTACTATAATGGTCCCACAATGGTCTGGGACCTCATTCTTTGGACAAATAGAATGTCTTGTCTTTTCCATAATCTCTCTTCTTAATAAGTCTTGCCAGGAATCTCTGGGCATGGGGAGAGATATAATTATCCACAAACAATCAGGGTTGCTGTTAGTGGTTTTGTGGCCCTCTGTTCTAACGGCTGCTGCTGCCATGATCCCTCTCTCTCGGCTCACTTCTAACAAGTGGCTATAGCTGGTCCCACTGCAGGCTTTCTCTGAACTATTGGCCTTTGGTGCTCCTCCCCTGTGCCAGGAAGCAGAAAATCTCCTCTGCCTTTGGAGATTGAGTGATATGGTGCTCATTTTATACCACTGTCCTGGTCTTTCCCAGAACACTGGGCACTGGAGAGGAGAGTTTCAGAAGACAATAAGCCTCACATGGTTGCCTCTAGGCCTTGCTCTCCAGGATCTTTAGCAGGGAGAGGTTGCCAGGGAGACAGGGAAGACACTGTTCAAAAAGTTGTTTTCCTTTTGTGATTTTCCCTTATCATTATCTCTCCTTCTACATGGCTGGGCCCCAAGACTGGCCAAATTCATGTTCTGCCTCTTGGGTCTTTAGAATCTTATGTAAACCTTAGGATGGACATCTTTCTCAGTGTCTAGAAATATCTTCTGTCAGTTAGAAGCCTAGTCTTCCCAGAATACCTGGGTAACTCTAGTGAGTATAATGGTCTACCAAGATGATTGTAGATCAGAATTCAATCTGACCCTCATGCAAATTCTCATCCTCCAATAGAAGATGAGTTCCACAAGGTCAGAGATCATGTCTATCTTGAGTTTATGACTTAATATCTAGCACTTAATAACAGTATCTATTTCACATGTTTAAAGTATTAAATGAAATAATTAATGTACCAAGCTTACAAAATGTCTCCCATGTCATAAGAATTCATCAAGTGTTATGTGTGGTTGCACTTATACTTTATTGCTATTGTGTATTTACCAGTGTAAGCCCTTTGTCTCACTTGCCAGCAAGTATAATTATATAAAAATTATAGCAGTACTATAATGGTCCCACAATGGTCTGGGACCTCATTCTTTGGACAAATAGAATGTCTTGTCTTTTCCATAATCTCTCTTCTTAATAAGTCTTGCCAGGAATCTCTGGGCATGGGGAGAGATATAATTATCCACAAACAATCAGGGTTGCTGTTAGTGGTTTTGTGGCCCTCTGTTCTAACGGCTGCTGCTGCCATGATCCCTCTCTCTCGGCTCACTTCTAACAAGTGGCTATAGCTGGTCCCACTGCAGGCTTTCTTGAACTATTGGCCTTTGGTGCTCCTCCCCTGTGCCAGGAAGCAGAAAATCTCCTCTGCCTTTGGAGATTGAGTGATATGGTGCTCATTTTATACCACTGTCCTGGTCTTTCCCAGAACACTGGGCACTGGAGAGGAGAGTTTCAGAAGACAATAAGCCTCACATGGTTGCCTCTAGGCCTTGCTCTCCAGGATCTTTAGCAGGGAGAGGTTGCCAGGGAGACAGGGAAGACACTGTTCAAAAAGTTGTTTTCCTTTTGTGATTTTCCCTTATCATTATCTCTCCTTCTACATGGCTGGGCCCCAAGACTGGCCAAATTCATGTTCTGCCTCTTGGGTCTTTAGAATCTTATGTAAACCTTAGGATGGACATCTTTCTCAGTGTCTAGAAATATCTTCTGTCAGTTAGAAGCCTAGTCTTCCCAGAATACCTGGGTAACTCTAGTGAGTATAATGGTCTACCAAGATGATTGTAGATCAGAATTCAATCTGACCCTCATGCAAATTCTCATCCTCCAATAGAAGATGAGTTCCACAAGGTCAGAGATCATGTCTATCTTGAGTTTATGACTTAATATCTAGCACTTGTCAAAATGCCTAGCATCCTGTAAGTGTACAATAAATATATGTGAAAGATGAATGTAAACAAGGCAGGGACACCGGGATACGAGGAAAGGAAATCTGTTTGGGTCAGCTTAAATAAAGTCCCTTCAGGAGAGATGAGCTTTAGTTAGGTCTAAAAGAATGACATCAATAACCTCAGATATGCAGATGACACCACCCTTATGGCAGAAAGTGAAGAACTAAAGAGTCTCTTGATGAAAGTAAAAGAGGAGAGTGAAAATGTTGGCTTAAAGCTCAACATACAGAAAACTAAGATTATGGCATCTGGTCCCATCACTTCATGTCAACTAGATGGAAAAACAGTGGAAACAGTGGCTGACTTTCTTTTTCTGGGCTCCAAAATCACAGCAGATGGTGATTGCAGCCATGAAATTAAAAGATGCTTATTCCTTGGAAGGAAGTTATGACCAACTTAGACAGCACATTCAAAAGCAGAGACATTACTTTGTCAACAAAGGTCCATCTGGTCAAGACTATGATTTTTCCAATGGTCATGTATGGATGTAAGAGTTGGACTATAAAGAAAGCTGAGCACAGAAAAATTGATGCTTTTGAACTGTGGTGTTGGAGAAGACTCTTGAGAGTCCCTTGGACTGCAAGGAGATCCAACCAGTCCATCCTAAAGGAGATCAGTCCTAGGTGTTCATTGGATGGACTGATGTTGAAGCTGAAACTCCAATACTTTGGCCACCTGATGTGAAGAGCCGACTCCTTTGAAAAGACCCTGATTCTGGGAAAGATTGAGGGCAGGAGGAGAAGGGGATGACAGAGGATGAGATGGTTGGATTGCATCACCGACTCAATGGACATGGGTTTGGGTGGACTCCGGGAGTTGCTGATGGACAGGGAGGCCTGGCATGCTGCAGTTCATGGGGTTGCAAAGAGTCAGACACGAATGAGTAACTGAACTGAAAAGAATGGTCATTTTTTAATATAAAGGGCTATTCTGGTACTGCATCTACATCTTTATATAGCCAAAAAATAGAAAGAAATTATGTCCTTGAGTTGAACACAAATTTCAGCGGAATTCATATTTGTATACGATTCAGCTTTAGAGTTGTCTCCTTTGTGGCTTATAACATATTGTTGCAAAACGTTATTTTTAACAAAAATGTGCAGACACAAGTGTGGCTGCAACACAGAGTAAAAATTGTACAAGGACAGACTTTTGTTCGCAGAACGTAATTTCTTTTGAGGATTCATTCATTCATTCATTCATTCAAAAACTATTGAGCATTAATGTAATACAAATGCTGTATTAGGCACTGAAATACATGAATGAAAAGAATTAAAGCCTTCCCTCACGGGGCTTCAAGTATGAAACTGGAATACAAAAACATAATTGTTTACTGGGACATGGACTAGTGAAGTAGAAACATAGGAAAACAAATACCTAAGTGTATGGTGAAAGTAGTCAAAGTGGTTTTGCAAAAGTATTCTTCCAGATCTAAAGAGGGTGTAACACCATCACACACACACACACACACACAAAAACAAAAACAATAGGTATATTTGTGGATTAATTACCAAGCACTATATTAAGAGCTTGATATTAAATTAAATATAGTTTCAAATTATTGCTAACCAATTAAAGAAGTTATTATTGGTCCTATTTTATTCAGTTCAGTTCAGTTCAATCACTCAGTCATGTCCAACTCTTTGCGATCCCATGAATTTCACCATGCCAGGCCTCCCTGTATAAATGAAAAAGTTGGAGCATTAAGGAAGTAAAAGAACTTGCCCAAGGCATCACAGTTACTAAGTTATAAAACCAGGACTTAAGTCAAGATTTAATGACTCTAAACTTTATTCCTGTAACCAAGGGGATTTTATCCTCAGTGACTTGAAAGGACACTTACTATAATCAAATGAAGTCAGAGATGAAAAAGCATGTGAGACTATCACAGATGTATAGTGTAGAGGGCTAGTGCTGTCATATGCTGTCCCTTAATTTCCACTCCCAAATGCCCTTCTGACACTTTCAACCAGAAGACACCAAATCCAGACCCCAATGGACCACTCATTATCACATTGCCGGGTGAGTCAGGCACAACATCTGGAGTTGAAAGGACATAGTATCAGATAATCTGGAAGTATATAAATTTTAATTTTTAGCCATGAAATTCTTATTCTTAGCAAATTTTTGGAACGATTTCCAAACAAAACAGAAACAAAACAGATATGACAAGATCATATCTGTTCTTTGATGACTTCTACTGCCTAACTGAAAAGTAATATCTCACCAGAAATTTAAGTGACTTTTCCCCTTGGTAGTCAGTTAAGTTCAGCAGCTCAATCATGTCAGACTCTGTGCAACTCCATAGATTTCAGCATGCCAGGCCTCCCTGTTCATCACCAAAATTTGGAGCTAACTCAAACTCCTGTTCTACGAGTCAATGATGGCATCCAACCACCTCATCCTCTGTCGTATCCTTCTCCTCCCACTTCAACCTTTCATAGCATCAGGGTCTTTTCCAAACAGTCAGTTTTTCATGTCAGGTAGCCAAAGTATTAGAGTTTCAGCTTCAACATCAGTCCTTCCAATGAATATGCAGGACTGTTTTCTTTCAGTATGGGCTGGTTGGATCTCCTTGCAGTCCAAGGACTCTCAAGAGTCATCCCGACATCACAGTTCAAAAGCTTCAATTCTTCAGCGCTCAGCTTTTTTTATAGTCCAACTCTCACATCCACCAGGACTTCCCTGGTAGCTCAGATGGTAAAGCATCTGCCTATAGTGCGAGAGACCCGGGTTCAATCCCTGGGTTGGGAAGACTCCTGGAGAAGAAAATGGCAACCCACTCCAGTATTCTTGCCTGGAAAATCTCATGGACGGAGGAGCCTGGTAGGGGTAGGCTACAGTCCATAGGGTCGCAAACAGTCGGACATGACTGAGCCACTTTCACTTTCAAATCCATACATGACTACTAGAAAAACCATAGCTTTGAAGATGGACCTTTGTTGGTAAAGTAATGTCTCTGCTTTTGAATATACTATCTAGGTTGGTCACAACTTTTCTTCCAAGGAGCAAGCGTCTTTTAATTTCATGGCTGCAGTCATCATCTGCAGTGATTTTGGAGCCCAAAAAACAAAAGTCTGACACTGTTTCTACTGTTTCCCCATCTATTTCCCATGAAGTGATGGGACCAGATGCCATGATCTTCATTTTCTGAATGTTGAACTTTAAGCCAACTTTTTCACTCTCCTCTTTCACTTTCAACAAGAGGCTTTTTAGCTCCTCTTCACTTTCTGCCATAAGGGAAGTGTCATCTGCATATCTGAGGTTATTGATATTTCTCCCTGCAATCTTGATTCCAGCTTGTGCTTCAGCCAGACCAGCATTTCTCATGATGTCCTCTGCATATAATTTAAATAAGCAGGGTGACAATATACAGCCTTGGTATACTCATTTCCTGATTTGAAACCCGTGTATTGTTCCATATCCACTTCTAATTGTCGCTTCCTGACCGCATACGGATATCTCAAGAGGCAAGTAAGGTGGTCTGGTATTCCCATCTCTTTAAGAATTTCCCAGTTTGTTGTGATCCACACAGTCAAAGGCTTTGGCATAGCCAATAAAGAAGAAGTAGACGTTTTTTGTGGAATTCTTTGCTTTTTTGATAATCCAATGGATTTTCTAAATCCAGCTTGAACATCTAGAAGTTCACGTTTCACATACTGTTGAACCCTGGCTTGGAGAATGTTGAACATTACTTTGCTAGTGTGTGAGATGAGTGCAATTGCGCAATAGTGTGAATATTCTTTAGCTTTGCCTTGCTTTGGGATTGGAATGAAAACTGACCTTTTTCAGTCATGTGGCCTCTGCTGAGTTTTCCAAATTTCCTGGCGTATTAAATTTAGCACTTTCACAAAATTATCTTTTAGGATTTGAAATAGTTCAACTGGAATTCCATTACCTGCACTAGCTTTTTTTGTAGTGATGCTGTCTAAGGTCCAGTTGACTTCACGTTCCAGGATGTCTGGCTCTAGGTAATGATCACACCATTGTGGTTATCTGAATTAAGATGTTTTGGATAGTTCTTCTGTGTATTGTTGCCACCTCTTTTTTTTTTAAATTATTTTTATTTTTACTTTATTTTATTTTACAATACTATATTGGTTTTGCCATATATTGACATGAATCCGCCACAGGTGTAAATGAGTTCCCAATCCTGAACCCCCTCCCTAACCGCCCCCCGCCCCGCAACTCTCACCCCATATCAACTCTCTGGATCACCCCCGTGCACCAGTCCCAAGCATCCTGTATCCTGTATCAAACATAGATTGGCGATTCATTTCTTACACGATAGTATACATCTTTCAGTGCCATTCTCCCAAATCCTCCCACCCTCTCCTTCTCCCTCAGAGTCCAAAAGTCCGCTGTACACATCTGTCTCTCTTTTGCTGTCTCACATACAGGGTTATCATTACCATGTTTCTAAATTCCATATATATGTGTTAGTACACTGTATTGGTGTTTTTCTTTCTGGCNTTTTTTTTTTTTTAATGATAAACCACATTTTTGGTCATTTAATGTATTTTATACACATAAATATAATTCACATGAAAATTTTAAAGAGTCTATCTCTGATATAATGCGAAGTGCCTCTGAAATTATTTTATAGTAGGTTGGATTCTGACTTTTGCTTCAAATATATACTTATGCTTTTCCTGACTTAAAATGGAAAAAAAAAAGTACATCCATTTGTATCTGTCTGTCTTTCCTTACTTTCTTCCATTCATCTGTCTGTCTATCTGTTTATCTATTTCCCAGGCTCCCTATAACATATTTGCACACATAGAAATACCTTCTTTTAGGTTATACAAATATTTAAGAAAGTTTCTTGAGCACTGAAATTTTATAAATCAAATTACAGTATGATTTATATTGTTTTATAGATACTCTTTTTGACTGATTTTCTATTGGATGTAATTTCTAATTGCTACCCTCTATCCCAATCAAATTTGTAAAACAATTCAGAATTATTTTTTAAATAAAAAGTTATTAGGCAATGAGGACAGTTTTCACCTCCTGCATCTACTGATGCTTGATTATATTTAAATTTTTCTTGTACCATATTGTTTTCTGAAGGCAAATCATATCTAGTTCCTCTCTCCTTGTAGGATTTTACAACACAGATGAAACATGTAGATTGTGATGCAACAATGAATAAAATAATTTTGAGGGTTATGTTCTTTATTACATAGACTTATAGAAACAAACAAACAAGCTCCTATATGTGTTTAAATTCCCGATTTGGGGATTTGTTTGAAGTCTAATTCCCAGGCCAATCTCAGGATGCTCTGGCTTCTGTTGTGGGTGTTGAACTGGCACAGATTCTGTATGGATTACTTACACCTTCCTTGGGGTCTGTACTGAAAGCCTCATGGATTTAGAAATGGATTAACGCTGGCATTTGGGGTATTACAGATAGGACACCTTGGAACTTTACTTCAAATAAACACAATGCATGTATTTCATTTGTCTTCTTTTCAGTGGTTCATAAAGATGAAAAGAAAAAAAAAATTCTGCTACTTCTATTCAAATTATAGAAATTATATGATTATGATTTTAAGGATTTAGTTTCACCATTTACATAATAGATTTCTCATGATTGACTAAGTTAGTATTAATTCTTTGGACTAAAGTATTTTAATGCGTTTTTTGCCAAGATCTGTTATTCATTGAAAGCAGACAGGTATCAGCTAATTATGTTTCTTTACAAGTTTGGCTGAGCTATTTAAGTGAGCTGTAAGCCTACTTATTTTATTAGCCTAAGTACTCAAATCTGGGGCTTCCCTGGTGGCTCAGAGGTTAAAGCGTCTGCCTGGAATGCAGGAGACCTGGGTTCAATCCCTGGGTCAGGAAGATCCCCTGGAGAAGGAAATGGCAACCCACTCCANAAAAAAAAAAGGGTCACAAACAGTTGAACACAACTGAAGCAATTTTGCAGGGATGCATTACCACAGGTTTGACAGTTTGTGTTTTCTGGTTTGTGTGCATGTGTGTATGTCTTAATTGTTATGGATGTCAGACCTCTCTTCTCCCAGGTATCACGTATCTGTTTCTAGCAACCACAAAACTAACAATTCATTACCTTCCATTTATGTTGAGCATACTTATTAGAATAAACTTGGATGCGTATAACATTGAGAACAAAAGTAACAGCAGCTAAAATAAGATAGTAGCTTATTTCTGTCTCATGGGTAAGAAACCAGAGATAGGCAGTTCAAGATGAGTACAGCATGTCTTGAATTTTTTAGGGGTGTGTCTCCTTCTACCTCTCCCCTGCAACATCTATAGGCCGTAGTCCTTACACTTGCAGTCCAAGAAGATTCCTAGAACCATCATAGCAGAGCAGCCAGCAGACTGGAAGGCAGGAAGACAGAAGGGCTAGGTCCCACTTTTGTGGGATACTTCCTGGGTGACTGACAAAACACCATTTCTGCTTGTCTTTCATTGGTCAAAACTTTATCACACTTACAGTTGTTAATGTAGTTTTTATCTAGCTTACCTGAACAAACTTGAGTTTCTGATACTAAGCAGAAATGGAAGAAGGGATGCTGGGGTCAATAAGCAGCAGCCTCTGCCATATTTCAATACCAAACATACAAGCCTCTTAAAAAATTGTGTAGAGATTTTGAATAACATGTGTTTCTCCTAGGAAGTAAAGTGAATGGCATTTAATGCATGGACTTACATATCTTAATCACTACAAGACCTTTGAAAATTTTTCCATATTCTCAACTGGGTTCTGAGTAACTAAATTCATTACATGAATGGTATTTGAACAATGAAAGTGCTGTTGTGGCTGAGGTGAATATTTATATATAAAATCCTTTTCTAGAATTCAAGAATGGGAGAGGGGTTCAGGATGCGGGGGACACGTGTATACCTATGACTGATTCATGTTGATGTATAGCAAAACCCATCACAATATTGTAAACAATTATCCTCCAATTAAACAAATAAAAATTTAAAAATAAAAGAACTTCTAATTTGCCATATTGCATAGATGCATTCCAAGTATGGGAGTTTCCTCTTGAAGTATGTGCCTTGAATATATGCAGGAATTGTATGTGGCTTGAACAATCTGAATTGGATCCTTATACTTGGTTATATCTACTTCCCTTATCACCATTTTTCAGCTTATGAAATTTATGCCAGGACCTACTCTTTGAAACCCCATGGACTGTAGTTAAAGTTAGAAATAACTTTAGAGTTAGAAATAACTTTTCTACATTATCTAATTCCTAGAATATAAGCAAAATCTTGTATTTGGTTCATTTTCTACATTTTATCTAAATCTATTCTTCACAGCATTTGAAAATTTGGAGTGAAGAAGATGAAGTACACATGAAAACAGGATGCCAATCTGTACATCTAACATATGTGTTTGGTGAGGATCACTGTGGGCATTATTTTTGGTTCCTGGGTATTTGGTTTAACATTAAAAACATTTGCGTGAGCTTGATACATGTTTAGTCTAGAACAGGGTCTCATTCCCCCATGCTCTTGAGTGACTTAGTTCTCTGGGTAACTCTCATGGCAGCTAGCACATATGCTTTTCTGGTGAATTGTATGGTCAGGTTTTAACTGCCCTGACCTAGCTGTGTCCACAAATGTAACTTTTGTGTGTGGAGTAAACGGAAAGTGAAAACAGCATCTAGCTCACTCCTAATACAGCTGTGCACTAATACAGCTGCACTGGCTGTTTACAATCACCCTACAAGGTATCAGATATTTTGAATATCTTCCCTAGTAAGGATTGGACAGATCTTCCTAAGTTACATATCAAGGACTCACCAATGCAAGATTTCCAGCTCTTCTAGGAGAAGTCCACCTCACACACCATCTCTGACACCTCAAGTTGTCCACAATTCCCAGCCAAGCCTGGGGAGAGATGAGTGCACTGGGAAGATGACAGAGTTCTTTGCCTTCCACATTTGCCATAATGACCACTGTCACTCTGCTTTTACCCCAGCATCTCAGCCATTCCTAGCCTCAGCATGTTCACATGAAGTTATAATAATCGGAGTAAATGCTTTTTTTGACATACCATTAAAAGGAAAAGGGGAAAAAACAAGGTGGCGTAGGCATCTTCCTTCTGCACCCTCTGCAGGCATCTGCCTCCTCTTTGCATTCTGCCTGAACTCTCACACTGTACTGGAGGAGAAGCATCTGCCAAATCCTGGGGAGTTATGGAAATGACAGCAATGTAGGAGACACGGCAGGAGCCACGAGTTCGATCCCTGAATCAGGAAGATCCCCTGGAGGAGGGCAGGCAACCCGCCCCAGTATTCTTTCCTGAAAAATCCCATGGACAGAAGAGCCTGGCTGGCTATAGTCCATGGGGTCACAAAGAGTTGGACACGATTTAGCGACTAAACAAAAACAACAAATATGGCAATGACTGCAACTCCAGCTTTGCCTTCAGGTGCTTACAGTCCAGAGGTGGAAATAGTAAGAAACCACAATAATGAAGTGAGGGATCTTGACCTGGTCCAACCCCTCTTGTGAAGGAATTGCGTTCAGTGGGGAGAGAAGAGAAAGGATGGGTAACTTAGTCTGCTCAGGCTGCCATAACAAGATGTTATAGATCAGGTGGCTTGAACAACAAACCTTTATTGTTTCATAATTTTGCAGACTGAAAGTCCAGGATCAAAGTTCAAGTCAATTTGGTTGTTGGTGACAGCTCTCTTCCTGGTTTGTGGACATCCCTTTGTGAATGTTGTCACTTGGCATTTATTCAGTCTATGCACTGTGGGGAGAAAGTTGCCAAGCTGTCTGATGTCTCTTCTTATAAGAACACTAATCCTATTGACCTTAAAAGGATTCAGTTCAGTTCAGTTCAGTTGCTCAGTAGGTCTGATTCTTTGCAACCCCAAGGACTGCAGTACACCAGGCTTCCCTGTGCGTCACCAACTCCTGGAGTTTGCTCAAAGTCACATCCATTAAGTCGGTGATGCCATCCAACCATCTCATCCTTGTCATCCCCTTCTCATCCCACCTTCAATCTTTCCCAGCAACAGGGTCTTTCCCAATGAGTCAGTTCTTCCCATCAGGTGGCCAAAGTATTGGAGTTTCAGCTTCTGCATCAGTCCTTCCAATGAATATTCAGGACTGATCTCCTTTAGGATAGACTGGTTGGATCTCCTTGCAGTCCAAGGGACTCTCAAGAGTCTTCTCCAACACCTCAGTTCAAAAACATCAATTCTTCAGCCCTCAGCTTTCTTTATAGCCCAACTCTAACATCCATACATGACTACTGGAAAAACCAAAGCTTTGACTAGAGGCACCTTGGTTGGCAAAGTAATGTCTCTGCTTTTTAATATGTTGTCTCAGTTGGTCATAACTTTTCTTTGAAGGAGCAAGCATCTTTTAATTTCATGGCTGCAGTCACCATCTGCAGTGATTTTGGAGCCCCAAAAAATAAAGTCTGACACTGTTTCCACTGTTTCCCCATCTATTTCCCATGAAGTGATGGGACCAGATGCCATGATCTTAGTTTTCTGAATGTTGAGTTTTAAGCCAACTTTTTCACTCTTCTCTTTCACTTTCATCAAGAGGCTCTAGTTCTTCTTCATTTTCTGCCATAAGGGTGGTGTCATCTGCATATCTGAAGTTATTGATATTTCTCCTGGCAATCTTGATTCCAGCTTGTGTTTCATTCAGCCCAGCATTTCTCATGATGTACTGTGCATATAAGTGAAATAAGCAAGGTGACAATATACAGCATTGAAATACTCTTTTCCCAATTTGGAAACAGTATGTTGTTTCATGTCCAGTTCTAACTGTTGCTTCTTGACCTGCATACATATTTTTCAGGAGGCAGGTCAGATGGTCTAGTATTCCCATCTCTTTAAGAATTTTCCATAGTTGGTTGTGATCCACACAGTCAAAGGCTTTGGCATAGTCAATAAAGCGGAAGTAGATGTTTTTCTGGAACTCTCTTGCTTTTTTGATGATCCAACAGATGTTGGCAATTTGATTGCTGGTTCCTCTGCCTCCTCGATCTAGCTTGAACATCTGGAATTTCACAGTTCACATACCGTTGAAGCCTGACTTGGAGAATTTTGAGCATTACTTTAGTAGCATGTGACATGAGTGCAATTGTAAGGTAGTTTGAACAATTTTGGCATTGCCTTTCTTTAGGATTGGAATGAAAACTGACCTTTTCCAGTCCTGTGGCCACTGCTGAGTTGTCCAAATTTGCTGGCATATTGAGTGCAACACTTTCACAGCATCATCTTTTAGGATTTGAAATAGCTCAGCTGGAATTCCATCCCATCCACTAGCTTTGTTCATGGTGATGCTTCCTAAGGCCCACTTGACTTCACATTCCTGGATGTCTGGTTTTAGGTGAGTGATCACACCTTTGTGATTCTCTCGATCACTAAGATATTTTATGTAGAGTTCTTCTGTGTATTCTTGCCACTTCTTCTTAATATCTTCTGCTTCTGTGAGGCCCATATCATTTCTGTCCTTAAGTGTGCCCATCTTTGCATGAATGTTCCCTTGGTATCTCTAATTTTCTTGAAGACATCTCTAGTCTTTCCCATTCTATTGTTTTGCTCTATTTCTTTGCATTGATCACTGAGGAAGTTTTTCTTATCTCTTCTTGCTATTCTTTGGAACTCTGCATTCAAATGGGTATATCTTTCCTTTTCTCCTTTGCCTTTCACTTCTCTTCTTTTCTCAGCTGTTTGTAAAGCATCCTCAGACAACCATTTTGCTTTTTTGCATTTCTCTTTCTTGAGGATGGTCTTGATCACTGCCTCCTGTAAAATATCATGAACCTCTGTCCATAATTCTTCAGGCACTCTGTCTATCAGGTCTAATCCCTTGAATCTATTTGTCACTTCCACTGTATAATCATAAGGGATTTGATTTAGGTCATACCTGAACAGTTTGGTGGTTTTCCCTACTTTCTTCAAATTAAATCTGAATTTGCCAGTAAGGAGTTCATGATCTGAGCCACAGTCAGCTCCTGGTCTTGTTTTTGCTGATTGTATAGAGCTTCTCCATTTTGCTACAAAGAATATAATCAGTCTGAGTTCGGTATTGACCATCTGGTGATGTCCATGTGTAGAGTCCTCTCTTGTGCTGTTGGAAGGGGGTGTTTGCTGTGGCCAGTGTGTTCTCTTGGTCTAACTCTATTAGCCTTTGGCCTACTTCATTCTGTACTCCAAGGCCAAATTCGCCTGTTACTCTAGGTATTTCTTGACTTCCTACTTTTGTATTCCAGTCCCCTGTAATGAAAAGGACAAGTTTTTTGGGTGTTAGTTCTAGAAGGTCTTATAGGTCTTCATAGAGCCATTCAAACTTCAACTTCTTCTTATGACCTATTGATCATATGACTAATCTTTATGATCCGATTTAATTGTAATAACTTGCTTACTCAAATACAGTCACACTTGGGGGTAGGACTTCAATATATGGATTTTGGGGAGATATATTTGGTCCCTAACAATGGTTTGAGATGAAACACTTGGAAAAGGGCAAGGGACTTTCAAAATTTTAATCTCATTCTCTGGAAGATTTACTTGAAAAACAGTTTTTTATTCCCTTGAGAAATTCCTGTTGGTCTAACTCCCCACCTCCTTGCTTAGATCTTCAGCCTCAGAAGCTACTTGATTTGAGGAGGATGGATGATGCTAGAAGTCTGAAAAACACCTGAGTGGGGTGTTGAAGTGGCAACATCTTGATGGGCCTTCAGATTGTGGTTTTGAATAACCACATTTTCAGAGCTAAAGCCAGGACAGACCTCCAGACTGAGATAAAAATGTTTAGAATTGGAATTTCTCTGGACTGTATTGAATAGAGTGTGGCTGCTCTAGGGTGGGTGCAGAAGACAGTAGGGGAAATAGTGGACTGTGTCAAGGTAGAGAAGTAGGGGTTGGGGTCAGGGAGAGGAACCTGGCTGAGGGGCAAGATCTATTTTTATCCATGTCTGTAAAAGGACAGGAGGTTCACAGGCGGTTACTTAGGCCCTTTATGGTCAAAGTCTACATCTCAAAGACCTCCTTTCTGTGCTGCCCTGGGCACTCAAGGTTCCCCAGCTAGGTTTCCCACTTCTCTCTCTGTGCATGTGAAAAGATACTGTGGGAGATTCTCATTCTCCCCATCCCTCTGCCAGTAGGTCACTCAGAGGCAGGGCCTGGAAACTGGAGAAGCAGGTGTGGTCAGGACGGAGCAGCAGGCTGAACTTTGACTTATGGCATGTGTGTAACAGTTCATAGGGAGAGATTGCTAAGGTTTCTAAAACTCCAGAAAATTCTTGGCCCTTTCCTGGGTCTGCCATGTAGCACAACTTCAGAGGGTATGATTCATACCAAAGTCTACATGAGCAGTGCCCCAGAGTTGTGCAGGGCAGAGACTGCAAGGCTATTCAAAGTGACCCTGGCTCTCTCTAGTGACCTCACCTCTCCCTAGTGACCCCAGTCCTGAAGGAATTGGTTACTGCATGTCTTCTCTAGCAATAGCAGGAATAGGAACATTGACAATAATGACAAAAAAGGAAAATGGAAATATTAGTTGCTTAGTCATGTCTGACTCTTTGCAACCCCAAGGACTGTAGACCTCCAGGCTCCTCTGTCCATGGGATTCTCCAAGCAAGAATACTGGAATGGGTTGCCATTTCCTTCTCCAGAGGTTCTTCCTGAGCCAGGGATCAAACCCAAGTCTCCTGCATTGCAGGTAGATTCCTTACTGCTTGATCCACCAGGGAATCCCAGTAATCACAAGGCCAAAATCTTTCAAGTGCTGGTGCAAAAACTTGATTTTCTATACCATCTTATTGCTCAGCTACATGCCTTGATATTGGAAGTGACCTGTACTCTTATGGATCTCCACTCATCAGATTTCTTCTAGCTTTGTAAAGGGCAATTTGCCTAAGAAATGTAATTATTTATTCCAGACAAATGCTGCTTTCACTCCCTCAAATATCTCAATCTCCTCTTGGAAAAATAGGTTAATAATTCTTCTATTTACAAGACGACTTGATCTTGGTGGACCAAACAAATGCAAAATTATTTAAATTAGCACTGGAAAGTACAAGGTGTCCCTGAAGCTTTAAAATAGCAAAAAGATTTTTTTCCTAATTATTTTAAATCTAGTGATGCATGCCAATGGCTAAGAATCTGTAAACCAGTAACTCTCAATATGTGGTGTCTGAAACAGCATCACCTGGGAATTTGTTAAAAATGCAAATAATCAGGTTCCAGTCCAGACCTACTAAATCAAATTCTGAAGGGTGGGGCCTGGCAAGCCATCCAGGTAATTCTGATGTGTGCTTATCTTTGAGAAGACCAGTGTTCTGGGTCTAGGAAAGTGATTCTCAGTCTTGCTTGAATTGATAGCTAAGAATCTCTTGTTGTTGTTATTTAGTCACTAAGTCCTGACTCCTTTTTTCCTCCATGGACTGCAGCATGCCGGGCTTTCCTGTCTTTCACTATCTCCCAGAGTTTGCTTAGATTCGTACCCATTAAGTCAGTGATGCCATCCAACCATCTCATCCTTTGTCACCACCTTCTCCTTCTGCCCTCAATCTTTCCCAACATCAAGGTCTTTTCCAAGGAGTCAGCTCTTCACATCAGGTAGTCAAAGGATTGGAGATTCAGCTTAAGCATCAATCCTTCCAATGAATATTCAGGGTTGAATTCCTGTAGGATTGACTGGTTTGATCACCTTGCTATCCAAGGGAGTATTCTCCTGCACAGCAGTTCAAAAGCATCAATTTGCCTTTGTTGGCAAAGTGATGTCTCCGTTTTTTAATATGCTGTCTAGGTTTGTCACAGCTTTTCTTCCAAGGAGCAAGAATCTCTAGAGAGCTCTTTAAAAATCTGCCAATGGCCTAGACAAATCAGAATTTCTGGAGGGAGAAGGCAGGCATAAATTCCCGAGGTGATTACAATGTGCATCAAAGATTAAGAACCACTTATTGCTTTAGGAACAATACATCTCAAATTTTAGCATGTATGAACATAAACCAGGAATACTTGTTCAATATTTAGATTGTCCCCAGAAATTTTGATTCAGTAGATCCGTGGCTCAGTTCAGTTCAGTGCAATCACTCAGTCATGTTCAACTCTTTGCGCCCCATGGACTGCAGCACATCAGGCCTCCCTGTCCATCACCAACTCCCAGAGTTTACTCAAACTCATGTCCATTGAGTTGGTGATGCCATCCAACCATCTCATCCTCTGTCAGCCCCTTCTCCTCCCACCTTTAATCTTTCCCAGCATCAGGGTCTCTTCAAATGAGTCAGTTCTTCGCATCAGGTGGCCAAAGTATTGGAGTTTCAGCTTCAACATCAGTCCTTCCAATGAATATTCAGGACTGATTTCCTTTAGGATTGACAGGTTGGTTCTGCTTGCAGTCCAGGGGACTCTCAGGAGTCTTCTCCAACACCACAGTTCAAAAGCATCAATTCTTCGGTGCTCAGCTTTCTTTATAGTCCAACTCTCACATCCATACATGACTACTGGAAAAACCATAGCTTTAACTAGATGGACCTTTGTTGGTAAAGTAATGTCTCTGCTTTTGAATATGCTTTCTCAGTTGGTCATAACTTTTCTTCCGAGGAGCAAGTATCTTTTAATTTCATGGCTGCAGTCACCATCTGCAGTGATTTTGGAGCCAAAAAAAGTCTGTCAGTGGTAAAGCCCAGGAATTTATAATTTTAGCCAATATCTCAGGTTGCTATTGTAGAAGGTCCATGGACCACTCCTAAAGTAGAACACTACTTTAAAGCCAGGACTACCTAAAGAATCTTGAGAAAGAATCATACTTGCCAGTGGTAATTAAGCAACCATAGCTCTGAAGACTTAAACTTGCAGGGTCAATTGGCTGGTGACTGGACCTTGGTGATCATTTTGTAATAAATACAGATGTTGAATTATATTGTGGCGCTTAAGAAACTTATACCATGTTATACAGCAATTTTTACCTCAATAAAAAAATTAAGTGTTTTTCAAAGTTGGTGGCTGAAAAAAATCCAATGGGTTATTGCATGGAGAGGGTGGGAAATGGAATTGCAGAAAGGTGGTGAAGCAGTTTAATTATGCTGAACCATAAAAAAAGCTGAGTGCTAAAGAATTGATGCTTTTGAACTGTGGTTTGGAGAAGACTCTTGAGAGTCCCTTGGACAGCAGGGAGATCAAACCAGTCAATTATAAAGGAAAACAGTTCTGAATATTCATTGGAAGGACTGATGCTGAAGCTGAATCTCCAGTACTTTGGCCACTTGATGTCGAGAACTGATTCTGGAAAAGACCCTGATGCTGGGCAAGATTGAAGGCAGGAGCAGAAGGGGACAACAGAGGATGAGATGGTTGATGGCATCACTGACTTGGTGGACGTGAGTTTGAGCAAGCTCCATGAGTGGGTGATGGACAGGAAAGCCTGGCATGCAGCAGTCCATGGGATTGAAAAGAGTCGGACATGACTGGGCAACTGAACTGATCCCTGTCACCATTGATTTCCTTAACCTTGGGAGCTAATGAACTCTCTTAGCAATTGAAATCAGGAAACTGCCACAAACAACCCCTTAAATTGCACAATCTTATGGTGGAGGCTAGGGCTTTTCTGGTGGCGCAGTGACAAAGAATCCATCTGCCAATGATAGAGATGTGGGTTTGATCCTTGGGTCAGGAAGATCCCCTGGAGGAAGAAATGGCACTCCAGTATTCTTGCCTGGAGAATTCCATGGACAGATGAGCCTGGCGGGCTACAGTCCATGGGGGTCGCAAAGAGTCGGGTAAGACTGAGCAACTGAGTAAGCACACACACACAACTGATGGAGGCTAGCACATCCAAAGGAAATCCCCACACCACGAAGCAACAGACTCTGGAGTCCAGCAGACCTGGACTTGAATGTCACCACTAGCTAGCTACATGATCTTGGGCAAGTTGCTCATCTCTCTGACTCTGCCCTCTGGTCTGTCAAATGAAGATATGGATACCTCCCTCACAGGGCCATTGTGAAGATTAACATGAAAGGCACTTGGCACCCACTACTAGCCTCACACAAAGGGTAGCTATTGTTACTTTGCTGTTGATTGACCAGGCTGCTTTCTAATTTATTGTACCTAATGCTATTCAGAAGTTTTGACTTACTGAGAAATTTCTCCAGCTCCTCTTTTAGACACAGAGTTCACAAGAAGCACAGGCATGAAAATTGTCATTATCTTTAAATAAAAGCAGCCAAGAATGGATAATCTAGGGAATACTTTTTATAAGCCCTGTGCTTGATTTAAACCTCTAAACAATTCTTGAGTCTGTTGAGCAAACTATACCTATAGCAATTTGACTGATAAAAAGCTAACTTGGGGGAAAAAAATCTTAACTATTTTCCCAGCTGTGTTTTAATTGTCCGCTTAGAAAGAGTATACATACATTTTTTTTCTGCTTTGCTGTGGTAACTTCAAGGATAGATGCTGCTAAAGGGAATTTTAAGTGATTCATACCATGTTTCCTCATTCGAGAAAGCTTTTGCTAACCTTGTTCTGATAAGCCTACAGAAATAAAAGAGAATATGGTAGAGGAGGACATTAAGAATTTAAGTTGGGACAAGGAGTCACCCAGTTTATTTTATGAGCTATATATAGACAGAAAATCTAGCCTGACCCTCACGGTGGTCTGAGGCAGATGGAAACTTCTGTGAACCTGTTTTTACTAAAGTGAAACTCTCCTTATTGTTGGGCTGCATTTCTCTCACCACAGGATAAACATGGCTTCTCAAGTGGGTTTGGGATGGAGAGGAGCTTGGGGATCACTCAGTTTGGAATTACCCCTCAGACATGTAAGGTGACTATTGAGTCATCCTCTAGCCTCTTTTTTTTTACCCTAGGAAAAAATTCAGTTCCTTAAACCTACCTCATGGGCTTTTCTCCAGCCCTGTAGTCATGGGCTCCTCTGTGTGCCCTGGCCACCTGCCCTGCTTCTCTTCTCAGCTGTGACTCTCAGAACTGGACCTGCTCCACAAATGAGGACCTAACCATGCTGACAAGAATAGGAAAGCCCCTTTGTTTCCATAAGCACTTCTAAGCCGAGAAAGTAGTTAATAGCCATCACAGAGTACCTCCTAGGCTTTGTTGTAGAAGGAGTGGATAACTCTGCTGTCAGAGAGCCAGGCAGGACCAAAATGAAGTGAGGGTGGGGAGTCGGGGGGAAGCAGAGGGTGATGTCAAGCAAAAGATTGTGGCCCAACTTGGCTCTAGGGTCTCTTGCCCTGAGGTCCATTGTTTCCAGATCTTTTTCTTTCTTTCTCCCTTTTAAAATTTATTTTCTATTTTTTTGAAAAAAAAATGTAAGCTTGAGGTGTGACTGACACATAGCATTATATTTGTTTCAGGTATACAGCATAATGATCAAATGTTTGTACATAGTGCACACTGATCACCACAATTAGTCTAGTTAACATCAGTCACTATACATGGTTAAGAGTTTGTTTTTCCTTATGACGAGAACTTATAAGATTTACTCTCTTGCTGCTGCTGCTGCTGCTGCTGCTAAGTTGCTTCAGTCTCTGTGTGACCCTATAGACGGCAGCCCACCAGGCTCCCCTGTCTCTGGGATTCTCCAGGCAAGAACACTGGAGTGGGTTGCCATTTCCTTCTCCAATGCATGAAAGTGAAAAGTGAAAGGGAAGTCACTCAGTTGTGTCTGACTCTTAGCCATCCCATGGACTGTAGCCTACCAGGCTCCTCCGTCCGTGGGATTCTCCAGGCAAGAGTACTGGAGTGGGGTGCCATTGCCTTCTTCATTTACTTTCTTACCAATGTTCAGATATGCAATGCTGTATTTTAATTAGCACCAGCCAAGGCTGAGTGAGTCCTCTCTCAGAGCACTTGGTAACCAGGGTTTTGCTGTCATCTCCTTGTCTCTTCCCATGTTTACCATCTACCTTCTTGTAAGAATATCTACACTTGTGATCTTTCCAGCTTTATTTCTCACTTAGTCTTCAAGTCTCTAAAACCCAACTTCACCCATCATAACTAAAGCTAACCTCTCACAGCCCCAGTACTTCCCTGAAAGTAATTTCACTGGGCACTTTGATGACCTGCTTCATGTGACCTCTCTGTACTGTTGACACCTTTCACCCTGGTCCTTCTGGAAACATCGCTCTCTCTCTTTTAGCTTCCAGTACCTCATCTCTTGCCACTCACTACCTCATTCTGTTTGGCTATAGCCGTATGTAACTCTTTCCAGTCCCTTGTGCAGGGCATGTGGTGTTGACCTCACAACTCCTAAACCAAGTATGATACTCACACTCCCCTTCTAGCAATTTGATTGGGAAACACAAATGACCCAAATCCTGGCCAATAAGATGTAAAGGGAAGAAAGATTTTCTTACTGCAGAAGAGAGTCCTGTGGAAAAAAGTATCTTTTCTTATTGGCAGGATGGAGCTAAAAGCAAGGAGAAGAGACACCTGGAAGGCACAGAGAAGTGAAGGTGAAAGTGTGCGATCCCAACTTGAGGCCCACACTACACATGACCTTCTTGTCATGTAAGATAACAAACTGTTTCATGGCTTAGTGAATGTGAGTTGGGTTTTATTTACTAATGAAACTTAATGTTTCTTCCTATGTGTATTGGCTGTGTATGTTTCTGCTCCTGATAAGTGTTTTTAAATCTCTTTTGTTCTTTTTTCTAATTTGATGTGTCTTTTCTCATTGATTGGTAGAAACTTTTTTATATTATTGGTACTAATCAGTGGTGGTTGCTTGGTCATGCCTGACTCTTTGCAAACTCAAGAACTGTAGCCCACCAGTCTCCTTTGTCCATGAGATTCTCCAGGCAAGAGTGCTGGAGTGGGCTGCCATTTCCTTCTCCAGGGGATCTCCCTGAGCCAGGGATCAAACCCAGGTCTCTAGCATTGCAGGCAGATGCCTTACCATCTAAGCCACCAGGGAAGCCCTTGATACTAGTTATGTGTGTATTAAAAATATTTTCTCTCCATTTTGCTTTATTATTCATTTAATTGAAGGTATTTTTCTGATGAACAAAATATACTAATTTTAATATAATTCCAAAATATTTATAGCAGAGTTTTTTTAAGAAAAAAGGTTGTTTTAAGAAATCTTTCAGACTTTCCTTATGGTCCAGTAGTTAAGAATCTGCCTGCCAATGCAGGAGACACAGGTTTGGTCCCTGGTTCAGGAAGATTCCATATGCTGTGGGGCGACTAAGCCTGAGCGCGACATGACTGAACCCACACACAGGAACTACTGAAGCGCACACATCTAGAGCCTGGGCTCTGCAGCCAGAGAAGCCGCCACCACCACCACCACCACCACCACCACCGCAAGAGAAGCCCGTGCACCGCAACTAGAGAAAGCCCACATGTATCATCGAAGACCCAGTGCAGTTGAAAATAAATACATAACATTTTATTAAAAAAGAAATGCTTCCCTATCCAAAAATCTAAATCATTTACTTTCATTTTCTACCATGAATTTTAAAGTTTTACTTTTTGTATTTAAACTCTCAATTCACCCTGTGGTAATTTTTATATGTGTACACACTCCTCTATCTTATTGTTCCTTCTGCCTGGGATTAACTCTACTTATTCATGACAGTTATCTTTTTTGTACATGGTTGAACTATGGTTGGATTTGTTTTGCTAATTTTTTTAAAATTTGTATTTATTTCTTGAGAAATAGTGGTTTATAGTTGTTTTTTTTTTTTCTTTATAGTAATGTTTGTCTGGTTTTAGTATCAGGGTAAAACTAACTTTATGGAATAAGTTGAAAAGTGTTTTCACATCTGGAATGTTCTGGCAGAGTTTGTTTGAATTGGCATTATTTCTTCTTTAAACCTTTTATAGAATTCACTAAAAAAGTCACCTGGGATTGGAATTTTCATTGTGAGAACATTCTTAACTACAAATTCAATTTTTAATTAGATATAGGACCATTCAGGTTATTTATTTAGTCTTAAATGAGCTTTGGTTGTTGTGCCTATTTCATTTTAGTTTTGAATTATATTTGCATAAAATTATTTTTGATAATCTTTTATTATCATTTTAATGTCTGTAAGATCAATAGCAGTGTCCTTTCTCTTTTTTCTTGATATTGTTAATTTCTGTATGTGGTAGGGTAGATATTTCACAGCTCAGTGAATATGAGTTGTTCCATAATCAGTGAATATAGCAACTTGTTTAATGGTGCAGTTCAGATCTTCTATAGTCTCACTGATTTTGTGTCTCTCTATCACTTCTACCAGTATTGAGAATGTGGTAGTGAAAAAATTATAGATTTGTCTATTTCTTTTAGCTGTCCTGTCAGTTTTCTCATTATGTATTCAAAACCTGTTATTAGTTTCACATACATTTAGAATTTTTATGTTCACTTAAGTGAATTGATTCCTTTATTACTGTGAAATTTCCTTTCTGATCACTCACAATATTCCTTTTTCTGAAATTGTCTTCATCTGATATTTATGTCTCCATTCCAGCTGTCCATTTATTAGTGTTGGCATAGTATATCTAATTTCATCTCTTCAAATGTAATGTGTCTATATATTTAAAGTGCATTTTTTGTAGACAGAAAATAGCTGGGGATTGTTTTTCTATCAAGTGTTATAGTTTTGCTTTTTAATTGGAGTGGTCTTACCAATTATATATGTTATTGTCATTGTTGGACTTAAATCTGCCATCTTGGTCTATGTGTTCTATTTGTCTCGTGAAGTGATGGTTCTTTTTTCCCTCTGAAATTTCAGCCATTATTCTACCATCTGTTCTGAAATTGTAGTTGCATACATTTTAGATAACTTAATATTGTCTCACAGATTATTAATGCTCTTAATTTTTTCTTTAGTCTTTTTTTCTATGTGTGTTTTATTTTGGATACTTTGATGTCCTCACATTAACTAACCCTTTCTTCTGAAGTACCTAGTCTGCAGTTAAACCTATTCAGTGATTTTTCATTTCATATATTATAGTTTTTCATTCCAAACAGTTTAATTTTGAGTTTAAAATACCTTCCATTTCTTTCCTCATTATTTCCGTGTTTATACTGGGCACACTGTTTGAGGTCTCATCCCACCAAGATCTGAGTTTCTCTTCCCTGCAATATGGCCTGGAATGTCTCTCTGGAGTAATCACAGAGCTTATCTTGTTTAGTTTTTCTCAATGATCATTCTCCTGCCCTGGAATTTTTCAGTATCTAAAAATCATTGGTTCATATATTCCGCCTCTCACCTTTTTTTTTTTTTAGTGGTTTAATGCAGGAGGGCCAACCCAGTCCTGTTACTCTACACTGGTCATAGACTTCATTATAAAGATAATTCTGCTAGGTGTACAATTCTATGTTGAAAGCATTTTGCCTTCAGCAGGTTAAAGCACGTTTTGCTCTTCAGTATGTTAGAAATGTTATCTTCTGGCTTATGTTATTTTTGACAAGAAATTATTATACTATTTTCAGTGACTTTCTTCCCGGTCATAGGTCACATTTTCTTGCTTCTCACTTGTCTAGTATTTTTTAAATGGATGCTGGAAATTGTCGTATTGCATCGTTGTGTGTCTGGATTTTGTTGTCTTTCTGATTTCTGTCTCCTTAACTCATTACTAAACTTCTGTACTCTGCTTGGATTCCTCTACCTTGTGGTATGGTCTGGAGATTGCCTCTAAGTAGAAAGCCAGAGTGATCACAGGATCACTTTATTTGATTCTCTTTCCTCAGGGATCACTTCAGTGAACTGCTTATTTTCCAATATCTGAGAGCTTGAGGGTTTTTTTTTTCCTACATTTTGTCTAATTTTCTAGTTGTTTACAGTGGGAGCATAAGTCCAAAACCAGTTACTCTGTTTTTTGCCAAAAGCAGAATTTGTTACATTATTAAAAATAACTGTCCAACTAACAAGCACACAATTAAATGAGGGTTTTCATGTATTAACCAAGGAAGAGTAGTATCATAAACCATGAATTATGACTAGAACAATCCCACACCCCTGAGGCCCTTTTTGAAATAAATTGAAAACATTAATTCCACATTTGTATCATCTATTATTGCATTCAATGCTGAAAACCCACACAATTTAGCAATATATAATTTTTGCTCTTGTGTGCAATTGTTGGTCTGATATATGCCTTTTCTTTTTCTCTGTTGTGACCTAATTCTCTTAAGTATTATGAAGAGGTATTATATGCCATAGGGAGTATTTGCTATTTGGGAGAGTCTTAAAGATTTCTGGACTAATTCTTTCAGAGTGAAAATGATGTTCCAAGTATTAGATTCTCAGAATTTATTCCACACTCATGTTTTCCTTCTTCTTGAACATATCACTGCTGTCTATATCTGTTAAAATTCCATTCCTCCTTCAATATTCGAATGATAAGTCACCTCCTTTAGTTATTCCTTCCTTATCAATATCTTTAAATTCAGACCTAGCTTCTTCTCCTCTGTGTTTCCACATTTTTTGGTTTATACTTCATGTAGGATAATTCTAAATTCTAAATTAAATTGTAATTATTTGTACAGATGTCACATTTGCCCTCCAGTGAGTTCACTGAAGGAAAAATTAAATCTTAATCATTTTTGAGAGCTCATGTCACTTCGTATCATATTTGTCAAATAACTGTGCTCAGTATATCACTGTTGAATGAATGGTGAAGGAAAATAGAAGGGCTTTCAAGACAAGTTGCCCTTAATCTACTGTTTTTACTTACACCCAGCTCTATTCATTGCAGTCACACAATGCAGGCATCACTGTTCTCTGAATGCGTGCTTCAGAGATCAGTGGTCCTGATGTGGCTACAGCTCATGCCAACTTCTCTTCATTCCAAGTTGCCCTGGAAAGCGGATGATCACTGAATTGGTGGTAAGACAGAGTTTCTTCTCCTGTTCATCTATTATATTCTTCTGCCAATCCCCTAGCCCATTGTCAGTCTCCCTAAATCTCTGAAGCTCTGGAAGCTCCTGTGAGCTAATGGTAAAAGGTCCCAGTCCTTTCCGGATGTGTGCCTGCCCATGGAGAGTAGTGTGTGTGTAGATGACAGGATTTCAGCACCACTCTAGTGCAGCTTCCTGCTTTGAGAACACTCTGGGTTCCATGGCTTTTTGCCTCTGTAAACTTCTCTTTCCTCAATGTGTTGGCTTATTTGTCTTTAACCACCCTTTGACTGCCAAATTCATCTTCACATGGTTATATTCTTTGAGTCTAAGTGAGCTGGAAGTCAGTGCAGCTAAGCAGGGGAAGGCTTACTGGTGTACTTCTGGCTCTTTATTGAGAGCAGTCCTCAATTATTTACAGAGTAACACCTGAATGCTGTGCACAGCTCTGGGTAATGAAGTGTGAAGTGTAGTCTGTTTTGGCCTCAAGGAACTTATCTAGATGGAGAGATTGATAAGCAACAAACAAGTATACCATTCATGAGTGCAATAATAGAGGATGGGTAATAGGGTGGTCTTCCCTGGTGGCTCAGTGGTAAAGAACCCACCTGTAATGCAAGAGACACAAGGTTCAATCCCTAGGCCTGGAAGATCCCCTGGAGAAGGAAATGACAATACACTCAGGTATTCTTCCTTGGAAAATCCCGTGGACAGAGAAGCCTGGCAGGCTACGGTCCATGGCATCGCAGAAGAGTCAGATATGGCTTAGAGACTACACAACAACAACAGATCCAGAACTCTGGAAATGCAAAGAGGAATTAATTCTGCCTGAAGGCAGGAGGATGGTGTCTTGATACTGCGGAAGGTAACATCTGAGCTGGGTCTTCCGGAATGAGTAGGAGGTCATCAAGCAAGAGTGGGTAAAGAGTTCAGCAGAAGGATGTGGCAGAAGAAACTGCAAGAGCCCAGAACATGAAAGAGTGTGGTTTGTTTGGTATGCTTGGGAGAGAGGCAGTGAGAGGAAATTGTTGGAAAAGTACTCCTGAACCAGAGTGCCCTTTTTATGATCTGCTAAGAAACATGGATTTGTTTCCATAGGCCCATGTTTCCTAAATTTTGGACTTTTTTTTAAACCACTGTCACATTATCACCATATATAATTTACAATACCTGTACCAATGTTTCTTTAACACTTTTCCTTTAAATCAGCTCTAACTCATCTCACTTAAAATAGTTTATTATGCAATATTTGATTGAAAAGAATATATCACATGTATGAGTCAGAATAACAGAATGGCCACTTATGAACCCTTTATACAATAAAAGAAGTAAAACATGTTTATTCTACTTAAGAACTAAAACATTTCCACCTTCATTGTTCTACTTATATACTTTTTTCCTGTGTCATCTCCTTGACTCTCCTAAGAGATTACCACTATGCTATAGTTTGTGTTCATTATTCCCTTGTTTTTATTAAAGAATTCTTCCCCTCCTATGTATAGGTCCCTAAACAATGTATTACTTAGCTTTGCTTGTTTTTTTTGTTTTTATTTTATTAGAGTATAGTTGATTTACAATGTTGTTTGTTCCAGGTGTATAGCAAAGTGATTCAGTTATACATAAGCATACATTCATTCTTTTTTCACTTTCTTTGGTTTTGCACTTTAGATTTTGATTTGTGATATCCTTGTACAAGAAAGATTAATGCAGGAACAAACCTAGAAGCAGGGAGATCATTTAGAGGTTATTGTCATAATCAAGAAAAAGTTGATGAGAACCTGGATTAAGGCAATACAGAGAGGAGAGGATCATTATGAACTATTTCAAAGGCAGGGTTGCTGAAATTAAGGGACCATTTAAAGAAATATATAATATGAGCTTCTTAAGAAATTTGCCCTCTGTGATGTTTCTAATACTAAAAATCTTTGTTTAGTTTATTGATACATTTTGAATTTTGACCCTTGACGAGCTAATGGTTCCCCGTGGTTTCCAGGGAACAGGGAAAAACAAACCCATTTGTCTCCTTCCAGAAGGTCTGTTCTGTGACTTTTAAAGTTAAGTAAATAAAAGCCAGGTATTTTTTGAGTGATGTTTAAGGTATAGCACTTTATGATTCTACTAGGAAGCTGAATAATCCTTTTTAACTCCAAAACAAGTCCTCCCCTCCAGGCCATAATGTCTTGAATTTACTTTTTAATTCACCACACCCAGATTTTCCCCACATTTTTTAAAACAAAAATGTCATCTTTTTGTAATTTGTCTATACAACATCACTATTGTTTTAAGAATGACTTTGGAAAAACCCAACAATTTGGGTGATATTCACAAATTGTGGTTAATTTAAGGCTGTCTACACTAAGGAGATTTTTAACTTTAAAATAAGAAGTTGAATTAGCCAGTTTTCTTGAGACTAGAGCAATTAACTTGTAATTTGTGGTTGGCTGGAAACAGCCATTCACTGGAAGGGGAGCCTGGGTGCTCCCCAAGGCCTCATGCTGACCTGGTTGAGCCATGTGAGCAAAGCAGGGTGGTTTGGAAGAAGCATTCTCCAGCCAGGAGACCACTCATGCTACACCAATTAGATTTGGAAACTGGTTCAACACATTGGATCAGAGAACAACCACACAGCAGGAGTTTTGTAAGAAAATACAAAGTGATCACTTGTGAAAAATATAGGTGAAATACGGTGATTTAAGTCCTCTTTTGAGAGGCAATAACCCCTCTATCTTTTTAGTCTTTTAGTTGAGCAGTTTCCTTAGTTTGAGCCAGATTGGTTGCTCAACAAACTATTTGATAGTCTAGGAAAGCCAGTTATTGGAGGCACAAAGTCTTGGATAAATTAGCCATTTTCACCACCGGTGGAATTCAAAAAGTGCCCTGTGTTTCCTCATGCCTCTGCTGGGCTGTGGCCTCTTAGACTATTTAGTTCAATTAAACTAATATTTAGTTAGTGTCTGTTATGAAAAAATTCTGCCCTAGGCACCCTGCTAATACTGTATTACTTTCCTAATGGGCTGGGCAAAATGGGAAAGTATCAAGTAGGTTACAACAGGATTCCCAATTTTATTCGGAGGAGGAGATACTATTTATCTCCAAAAAAACTGACCAGTTTGGGGAAAGGAGGGAGGGCATGAATGGGGATCCCACGGGGAGTAGCTCTGTTGTTTTGTCTTCCCCAGTGGAAATCTGACTAATGTGAGGTGGGAAGCCTAGTGCAGAAAAGAATTTGGTGGTTTGGGGATCTGGAGAGGCAAGATCTTAGGATCTACTCTCTGAAGCTAGAGGAGGAACTGTGACTTAATTGTAACAGGATATGACACATTCAGGACTTTGTGGTCACCTTGATGTGTTGACATACATTCCTTCTGCATCGCTCTTCACTCAAGTCATTAATTCTGTTTGACTATATACCTCTAGTCTGGAGCAGTGCTCTTTGAAAAAGTGAAGTTCACTTTATTTTTATTTTTTACCTCCTGATGATTGATGATGGGGAGGGGAAGGATGAGACAGGAAGCAGAGAGATGAGTGATAAAAATGACAAAATACAATTTTATGTTTAAATTGGAAGAACAAAAGGCTGTTTATGAGTTGTGATATTATTTGGTATTGAAGAGTAATGCAGATGTAATTAAAGTCTTTCAATGCAATGTTTTATCCAGAGAGATAAAGACTTTCTTTTCAGAGTCAGACAGTATTTATCTCATACAAGCAACCCTGGTGCATGCAGCTCATTTGTATGACAGCTATTATGACCATGCTATCTAGAGCCAGGGCCAGAAACACGGTCCCAAATAGAATCTCTCAATACCCGTGGCATGAAGGAGTGAGTATGCATACAGAGAGGGTAATAAAATCCTACATTTGCATAGTGCTTTTCTCTTCTTTCAAAGCAGTTTCACATCTATTAGAACACAAAATGGTTTTGTGGTGATGCTACAGCTTTTTTTTTTTTTTTCTAATGATCATTTGGCCACAGTTCTCTGGATTGTGTTGTTGAACTAAGCTGAACTAAGAATCTTCAGGTCGAAAAGGATATTTGGTGGTCTCTTGGACTGGGAGATGAACTGTGAGATCTAGAGGTCTTTCTTAAAATGCAATACCCCTAGGAAGAGATATGTTCCTAGATAGCAGCTTAAAATGTGATTGTTCGCATATTAACACAGATTTGTTGCAATTACCTGAACAGAGAGGGGGCTTTTAAGGTGGTGAAGTAAGCTATCTGAAAGAGGAAAATGCTTCCAGGAGGAGAGGGGGTGTTCATGGGCCTGCCAGAGACAAAGTCCATCTCTCCATCTCTCCAACTGCAATCTCATAAAACTCCATTAGAATTATTTTCTTAATTTCCCTTTCTGATAGTTCATTATTAATGTATTGAAACACAACAGATTTCTGTATAGTTTATATCTTGCCACTTTACTTAATTTGGTAAAACAATAAAGGGAAAGATATACTGTGCTCATGGAGTGGAAGAATTAATATTGTTAAAATGTCCATACTACCCAAAGCAATCTACAGATTCAATATGCTGCTGCTAAATTGCTTCAGTCGGTCCAACTCTGTGCGACCCCATGGACAGCAGCCCACCAGGCTCCCCTGTCCCTGAGATTCTCCAGACAAGAATACTGGAATGGGTTGCCATTTCCTTCTCCAATGCATAAAAGTGAAAAGTGAAAGTGAAGTTGCTCAGTTATGTCCGACTCTTAGAGACCCCATGGACTGCAGCCTACCAGGCTCCTCCAACCATGGGATTTTCCAGGCAAGAGTACTGGAGTGGGGTGCCATTGCCTTCTCCAACAGATTCAATATAATTCTTATCAAAATATCCATGGTATTATCTCAGAACTAGAACAAAATAATTCTAATATTTGTATGGAACCTCAAAAAATCCCAAATAGCCAAGTAATCTTGAGAAAGAAAAACAAAGCTGGAAGCATCATACTCCTTGATTTCAAGCTGTTCTACAAAACTATAGTAATCAAAATAGTATAATTCTGGCACAGAAACAGACACCTAAATCTATGGAACAGAATAGAAAGCCCAGAAATGAACCCATGTTTATATAATCAATTCATCTATGATAAAGGCAGCAAGAATAAACAGTGGTAATGAGTGTTTCTTCAATAAATGGTGTTGGGAAAACTGGATAGCTACATCCAAAAGAATGCAACTAGACCACCACTTTTTTACAGACTGGTTCCAAATAGGAAAAGGAGTATGTCAAGGCTGTATATTGTCACCCTGCTTATTTAACTTACATGCAGAGTACATCATGAGAAACGCTGGGCTGGAAGAAACACAAGCTGGAATCAAGATTGCCGGGAGAAATATCAATAACCTCAGATATGCAGATGACACCACCCTTATGGCAGAAAGTGAAGAGGAGCTAAAAAGCCTCTTGTTGAAAGTGAAAGAGGAGAGTGAAAAAGTTGGCTTAAGCTCAACATTCAGAAAACGAAGATCATGGCATCTGGTCCCATCACTTCATGGGAAATAGATGGGGAAACAGTAGAAACAGTGTCAGACTTTATTTTTTTGGGCTCCAAAATCACTGCAGATGATGACTGCAGCCAGAAATTAAACGACGCTTACTCCTTGGAAGAAAAGTTATGACCAACCTAGATAGTATATTGAAAAGCAGAGACATTACTTTGCCAACTAAGGTCCGTCTAGTCAAGGCTATGGTTTTTCCTGTGGTCATGTATGGATGTGAGAGTCGGACTGTGAAGAAGGCTGAGCGCCAAAGAATTGATGCTTTTGAAGTGTGGTGTTGGAGAAGACTCTTGAGAGTCCCTTGGACTGCAAGGAGATCCAACCAGTCTATTCTGAAGGAGATCAACCCTGGGATTTCTTTGGAAGGAATGATGCTAAAACTGAAGCTCCAGTACTTTGGCCACCTCATGCGAAGAGTTAACTCATTGGAAAAGACCCTGATGCTGGGAGGGATTGGGGGCAGGAGGAGAAGGGGACGACCGAGGATGAGATGGCTGGATGGCATCACGGACTCAATGGGCGTGAGTCTGAGTGAACTCCGGGAGTTGGTGATGGACAGGGAGGCCTGGCGTGCTGCGATTCATGGGGTCGCAAAGAGTCGGACACGACTGAGCGACTGAACTGAACTGAACAAAAATAAACTCAAAATGGGTTAAAGACTTAAATGTGAGACCAGAAACCATATATTTTCCTAGGAGAAAATATAGGCAGTATGTTCTTTGATATCAGTCTTAGGAGTACTTTTCTGGATAGAGCTTCTCAGGCAAGGGAAACAAAAGTAAAAATAAATAAATAGAACTATACTGAAGCTTTTGCACAGTGAGAGGAGCCATCAACCAAACATAAAGACAGCCTACTGAATGAGAGAAGATGTTTGCAGATGGTGTGACTGATAAGGGGCTAATGCCCAAAATGCAAAAGGAATGCATCCAATTCAAATTTTTTAAAAAGGCAAATAACCCTATTAAAAATGGGCAGAGGACCGGAGTAGACATTTTTCAAAGAAGACATACTGATGGCCAACGTGCACATAAAAAGGTGCTCAACACCACTAATCATCAGGGAAATGCAAATCAAAACCACAGTGAGATATCAGCTCAGAATGGCTGATATCTGTCAGAATGGCTACCATCAAAAAAACAACAAATAGGAAGTTCCCTGGCAGTCCAGTGGTTAGGACTTGGCACTTTCACTTTTATGCCCCAGGTTCAATCTCTGGTCTCCTAATTTAAGATCCCACAAACCAGAGGCCTAGTAAAAAATAAAAAACCCAAATAATAAGTGTTAGCAAGATCCATATGGAGAAAAGGGAACTGCTATGCATTGTTGGTAGGAATGTAAATTGGTATATCTGCTACAGAAACACCACAAAGTTTCCTCAAAATTTAAAAATAGAACCATGATACAAACCAGCAACTTCACTTCCAGGTATTTATCCAAAGAAAAAGAAAACACTAATTCAAAAAGATATGTACATCCCAGTATTCATTGCAGCATTATTTACAATAGCCAAGATACAGAAGCAACAAATGTGCTCAGCAATAGATGAATGGCTAAAAAGGATAGATGACCATTTTTAGATATCTCACAATGGAATATCACTGACTGGTAAAATAAGAATAAAAGATTGACATTTGCTACAACATGGATGGACCTAGAGGATATTACATGAAATGAAATAATTCAGATAGAGAAAGACAAATACTGCATGATTTCACTTATATGTAGAATCTAGGGAAACAATGAAAAAAGACAACAAAAGAGAAACAGACTCAAAGGTACAAAGAACAATCTGGGACTTCCCTGAACGTCCAGTGGCTAAGACTGCCAATGCAGGGAGCATGGGTTTGGACCCTGGTCAGGGAACTAACATCATGCATGCTGCCTGTCAGGAAGGGGGGGAGAGGGGAGGGGATGGGAGAAAACGGGGAGAGGGATCAAGAAGGTACAAACTTCCAGGTACAAAATAAGTCATGGAGATGTATGGCAAAGGAAAGATAGTCAATAATATTGTAGTAACTGTATGATGACAACTGGTAACTAGATTTATCACGGTGATCATTTCATAATGTATAAAAATATCAGTTCACTAGGTACAACTGAAACTAATGCAATATTGCATGTAATTATACATCAATTAAAAACTGCATTAGTTACCTCCTCTATGCGCTCGCAGGGCCTCTGTCCTCTCCTGGCAGCACACATCATTTTTGGTTTATTTGCTCAGTCAACACTCTCCTTCTGTCCCTAGACTCTGTTTCTTTGGGGTCAAAGACTCTTGTCCCTCACCATTGCTTTCCAGCATTTCTGCATATAGTAGGAAATAAATATAGAATGAATTAAAACTTACTAATCCATAATTTTGTGCCTAGTTAAGCTTCTCTCTCATGCTATCTTTGTTTTCAAAAGGAATGACTCTGGAGCATGCCAGAAATTGAAATGTTTATCTTTGTCTTAATCCTCTGGAAGAGAAAAGTATCCAATTTCCTTGTACAATAGTATAAATAATAGATAGCTAACACTTACTGAATGTTTATTGTGTGCTGGGTGCTGTTCTATCATTTTATGCAGATTAATTTATTTCATTCTCATTACAGTCCTCTGAGGTAAATGCTACTATTATTACCATTTTAAAATAAAGAAACTGAGGGGCAGAATTTAAGTCTTCTTGCATGTAAATTTTGCCTTTCTTATTATGGAAAAGAAAAAAAGACACTGAACGACAATGACCAAAAAAGTTGTTTCTATTTGCATTTATCACATTTCAATTAGACTCAAAAAAAAATAAACGCAATTTTAAAAAGACAAAAGGAAGAATTCATCCCAGAGGGGCACAGCACAATGCCTAAGTATGTCATTGTATAACAATCTGTTATTAACAAGTTCCTAAAACCCACATTCATGTGGGTTAGCAATAAATATTAAGTAGAGGATCCAAGATGGCATTCAAACTATGTCCACCAGGTGGCACTAGTGCCTCTAAATGAGGGGCATGGGTGGGAACACTCCGGATCCTGCCGTCAGCACCCTTAACAAAAGAGATTCAAGTACTGGTCCTCAGTTTCCTCGGCTCCAGTTCTGCATCCAGAGGGAGCTGAGGAGCTGTCTGATACCCACCAGTGCATTCTGCCTATTTTGCTATAAGAGAAAGTTCTCAGAGGCACAGTCACTGTGATGTAGTGGATAGATGCTGGTCTGTTTCAAGTCCAAATTCAAATTCAGGTTTCTTCAAATCCCAGCCCTACCAGCTACTAGTTGTATGACCTTGGGCAAGTTATTTAACCTTTCTGTGCTCCAGGGTTCTCATCTGTGAAATGCAGACAATCCAGGAGCCTACCGCATCTTGCACCACCTATTGTAACAGTGCTCCGCTCACAGAAGTTCTGCATGAATCTTCTATGCAATAGAATCAATAGTTGGCCTTTCCATAGCTGAACGTGTGTGTGTGCCAAGTCGTTTCAGTCATGTCCAACTCTTTGTGACGCTATGGACTGTAGCCTGCCAGGCTCCTCTGTCCATGGGATTCTCCAGGCAAGAATACTGGAGTGGGTTGCCGTGTCCTCCTTCAGGGGATCTTCCCCACCCAGGGATGGAACCCATGTCTCCTGCTTCTCCTGCACTGGCAGATGGGTTCTTTACCACTTGTGCTACCTGGGACGCTCAAATGCAATTAGCATTTTACTTGGCTCAGAATAGGCCACAAAGGAGATGAACTTGAGTTTCAGTTTTGCTTTTATTTTCTTGGGCCACACAGCATGTAAGATCTTAGTACACTGACCAGGGCTTGAACCCATACCTCCTGTAATGGAAGCACTAGACTTCCACAGAAGTTCCTGAGCTTCAGTTTTAAGTATTAACGTAAAGCTACTACTATTAACTAGATGTGAGCTGGTCATTAGAAGGAGAAATATGATTTAGCATCTGCAATGCTCCAGTCTCTTCTCTAGGTGCTGCTGCTGCTAATATGGACAAAGCAGGTAATTCCCTCACCTTCACGAAGGCTGTCGTCTAGCCAGCAAGATAAACATTAAACAGATGATAACATAAAAGCAGACAATTACAAAGGTGCAAAGAACCAAGTCTTATAGGAATGTGAAACAGGTGCATCTAACCTAGTCAGGGGGGAGGGAGTCAAGGAAGGCATGAAAGTGGAAATGACAGTGTTAGCAAAGGAGGGTGGTTAAGCATTCCAGGTGAAAGACATGGCATTTGTATGGGCCCCTAAGTGGGAAAGAGCCTGCTCAATTCACATGACTGAGAAAATCCCAGTTTAGTCAAAGGGTAGGAAGAGTGGATGGGGAAAAGGAAGCTGGAGAAGCTGCCTATTGGGCAATAGGAAGTATTAAAAGATTTTAAATAGGAAAGTGACATCAGATGTGCAGTTTTTAAAAGGTCGAATGACTGAAGTGGGGAGGTCAGTTTGAGGAGGTGAGGGAGTTTGGGGAGTTTGAGGAGGTGAAGGGGAGAGACCAGTGGGGAAATTCTGATGCTGTTTTAGTCAAATAGTGATGGCAACCTGGCCTAGAGTGGCAGGAAGTGTGAATTTATTGGTTAGGTGTGTGAGAGGGAGGAGTCAAGGCTTCTCCCTTAAACAGGAGGATTGATGGTAATGCCATTTGCCAAGGTCGAGAACATTACAGAAGTAGCAGTTTTGGAGGAAAGCTCCTATGTTCCTTTCAGGATATTTTGAGTTTGAAGCACTTGACAAATATTCAAGAGGAGCTGTTTAGAAAGCACTTAAATGTGAGGAGTCAAAAGAAGGACTGTGGTTGTTCATAGAGATTCAAGTGTCAGCAGCACACAGATTTAAGTGGAAACCACAGGGAGACCTTGTAAGGAGAAAGTGAAGTGGGACAAAGGAAGATGTCCAGAGACAGGGCTAGGGAACCCTACCATCATCAAGTTGGCAGAGATTAGATATCAACAATCAGTAATGAAACCAGAGAAGGAACAGTTAGAGGTCCCGAAGGAAAACCAGAAAGCCCAGTTCCCCTCCCCCGAGAAATGATTATGAAAGAGGAAGGTGTCATTAGCATTGAGAACTACTGAGGAGACAGGCAAGCAGAGAACTCAGTGTGTCCTTTTGGATCTGGGGGCAAGAAGGTCACTGGTGACCTTGGTGGGCTGAGTTTCTATGGCATCCTGAAGGCTGAGGCCGGATTGCAGGGAGTTGAAAAGTTGAATGTGAGGAAGCAAATGGTGGTAACGTCATCTACATGCTGGCACTTGCCGAGAGCATTTGCCAGCGACTGAACAGCTATCAGAGCATTTGCCACCTGTCTGTGCTGCTGCGGCTGCCTACCTTCAACACCCGCTGAGGGGAACTCAGGGTGGACAGTGAGGCACTCCACGCTCCAGGGAAGCTGGCAGAACAGGTCTTTGTAGAGTTACATATTTTCAGGAACTGACTTCATGGTCCCAATCCTCGCACATATCCTCATATCTAGAAAAGCACTAAATCCCTTCACAGCGACATCAGCTCCTCGTGATGAGCAGAAAACTTTCGTAAAATAAGTGCTTGATGGCACTGAACTCCTTCACCAAAATCTTATAAATTGACCTTCCCCTGCTGCCTGTTTGGAGCAGTCTGTAAGAGTTATCTGAGGTGCTGTCTCCTGTACGGTGGTCCTCATTTTGCCCCAATAAAACTTAACTAGCAACCTTCACATTGTGCGTCTTCCTGCCAATGATGATTATGCTAAAAATGTAACCCAATTGGTTGACTGGGCCCACACCAGGGGCCTAGTCTAGGGAAAACCCCATGTCTTTGCCAGGGAGGTTCTTTTTTCCAGTCAGATTTACACAGCCAATAATGGAATAATGCTGAGGCTGGAATAGCACAAGCTTTATTCAATGGCCAAAGAATGGAAAAGCTGGAACCTAGATCACAATATTGGCAGAGACACCAAATATATAGGAGAGATGAAGCAAAAGGGAAGGAATTGAAAAGTAGGCTGTTCATGACTTATCTAAGAATAGAGGTGTGGTTTGGACCTGGAACTGACATAGCTTTCTTTTTCGGTCCTCTTAGGGACTTATCCAGTTGTTGTCATGGCAATCATCCATGACCACAGTGCTGGTGGTTGTGTCACTGACCACGCTAATGTATTACAAAGAATGTGTAATAAGGCCTAAGATTATGAGAAGTCAAATCTTGCACCATCTTGGGCCTACTTGGTTCCAACTAGTTCTTGTTTGTTTGTTTGTTTTTTTCTTTGCAGCTTCCTTCTGAAACTTGATGAGAGTAATCGGTTTCCATTGCAGGGAGGGGAGGGGTATGACTCTAGAGCAACAACCTTGAAGAAAATATTTTCTAGAAATTTGGTTGGGAAGGGAAGGGAAGGTAGAAGGAGGGCTTTTTCAAAGGGGAGAAACATGAAGAGTTTTAAACGCTGATACAACAAATCCAGTAGAATGAGAGAGATGTTGAAAATCTCAGCAAGGGAAAGGTTCCTAAGAAGGCCACAGGGGATAGGATTCAGAACACAAGAGGAAAGATGACCTCCCTGTGAGAAGGCAAGTTCAGAGGGCATCACCTGCTGACAGTGAGTGATGACGATGTGAATTCAGAGGGAAGACTTGACGTAGTCAAAGTGCTAACCAAGCGAGAGGAAGACCAGAATGAGGCTGGTGACCGCTGACTCATAGTGACACAGGTAGCAGAAGGTATGTGATTTTCTGCCAGTTATGTTCATGATACAGAGTTACTCAAGATAGCAAACAGTTGGGACCACCTGCTTGCACATTTTTATTGTATATCTGCTGTGTGCCGACCTCCTGCTATGCATTGGGTTCCTCTGGGAAGATGTTGTACAAAAAAGACTTGGACAAGGTAATTTTGGATATTAATAAGAGAGTGGTTTAAATGATGGAGCACTGAATCTTAGCTCTGTAAGGGAGGAAAGACTTTTCCTCGGGCCTCTTAGATCCTGTGACTGGGCCTGAGAACTAAGCTAACAAAAGACAGATGAAGGGAAAAGAGCATACAGGTTTATCTGGTGGTGCTATTTTCATGTGACACAGGAGCCTTCCTAGAAAAGAACTGAAGACCCCAAGAAGCAGATACTTATGTTCTGTATCAATAAAGAACAATGCATTGTGCAGATGTAACAAGGCAAGGGAAGAAGGGTTTGGGGTGAGGGGCAGGAGATTGAGGGCAAATGATTAGGAAATAAATGGGGGATTGGGAATTGATACAAGATGCAGGCTATTTTAGTAGGTCTGTTTGTATGGATCATCTCGTTTCCTGTGATAAGAATGTTCCCTTCTTCATGGTACAGTGAGGGCATATTTCTCACTGGAAATTTATGTCCTGCTTTTAGATACGAAGTGGGAGTGCAGAGAGCCCTTCCCCCATCTGCTGTTTCTTAAGTGCCTTGGGCTCAAAATAATCAGTATGTCCATGTGGCATATTTTGGGGTGGCAGGTTCTGATCCCCTTCAGCTAGATAGGGAGGAGAGAAGGAGAGAGGATGGGCGAGTATGGAGACAGCAGGGTGAGAAAGCCACTGGAGGTCTCCATGAAATAAAAGAACAGGTGCCCTGAGGTGTCTGCTATAATACTAGAAAAGGAAGTTGTGGCCAGAGATGAAAATTTCTGCATTACTGCTCTGAACTGTCGATGTGACTCTAAGAATTGATGGCTGGGGTAAACAAACCATGTCGTCACAGCAACCAGAGTGATCTTTTTAAAATGCACATTTGAACGTGTCATTTATGACCTTTGGGGTTTCCGTTGTGGCTCAGATGGTAAAGAGTCTGCCTGTAATATGGGAGACCTGGGTTTGATCCCTGGCTCGGGAAGATCCCTTGGAGAAGGAAATGGTTACCCACTCCAGTATTCCTGCCTGGAAAATCCCATGGACAGATGAGCCTGGTGGTCTAGAGTCCACGGGGTCGCAAAGAGCTGGACACAACTGAGCAACTAACACTTTCACTTTGGTGGCTTTTAGGAAGAAGATTTAAAATTCTTAACATGGCCTGTGAGGCCCTGCTCACACTTCCAGCTTCACCTCTTTCCAGCCACTCTAGCCTTCTACCACGGGGCTTTGGGAAATGCTGTTTCCTTGATCTGAAATGTTATGCCCTTACTCAGCCCTCAAAAGCTCTATCAAGTTATACCCTCCTCAACCTTTCATACTTGGGTATCAGCTTAATGTCACCGCCTCAAAGATTTCCTTTGACCTCAATTGAGTTCTGTGAACTTTCCCTTCATAGCGATTATTACAAGTTATCATATGTTTGTGTGATCTTTAAAATTATTTTTGTGTCTCTCCCACAAATGGCAAGCCCCACGAGAGTAACAACTATGCCTGCTTCCCTTCTTGTCCTGTTGTAATAACGAGCTCTGTGCCAAGGATATAGGAGGTACTTAAAAATATTTGTTAAATGAATGGATGAATAAAGAGGTTAAGTGACTTGCCCAAAGGCATAGATTGGGCTTGCTAAGAACAACAATATTTATAAACTGTGCTTCTTATACTTTATACCTTTGTGACCTTGCATGTATATCATGACGGGTGAATGTCACCAACAGATATGACTGATGGCAGAGAAGACAGAAACAGGAAGGGAGCAGCAATATATGACAGGAGGTAACACAACAGAGAGACTTGATACCCAGAAGTCTTCCCTGGCATTTCTCCTTTAGAATGAGGGTTATGCATTTCTCCTGTAGAATGAGGTTCATGACAGGCTAAGATGGGCCCTTTTCCATAGCCACAGAAGGCTTTATTTTATTCTGTCTCTCCTCCTACCTGACCATCGTGGAAAGCCTAGCAACCTACGTGCCTGTCCACCAAGAGCAGACATGTGTAAAACAACCCCTGAGTACTGACTACATGGCTGGGTAAAGAGGAGTACCACTCCAAGCCCGAGGTTTGTCCGAGGTCTAGACTGGCCCATCTTTTCCCTTATTTTCTTGAGCCGGCATTTGAATAGTTGGTAGCAAGATACTTTGACTTACTATCTGAGAATTTTGCTCACATATTTTCTTGTCACCCTCCAGCTCTGCTCCCATTTTACAGCCAGAGGACAAGCTATCCCCTGACTCAGAGCAAAAAGAAGTGTTTTTCTGACTCGAGGCCAAATGTACAAACCCTGTAGGGAACAAGTTAATGGATCTGAGAGAATGATGCAGGAACAAGATTTTCTACCCCAAAAGATTGTTTGATGGGTCAAGAGTGATAAGTGTCACTGAGTGTCAGCGGGCAAACAGTCCGTGAGCTGCTAGTTTGTTCTTAGAAAAAAAAAAAAAAAAGACATCACGTTCCCACTCCCATCTGGCTGCTGGAGAGGAGACAACAGAAACTCCAGGTACACAGAGACACTGGCTCCTAGCTGCAGGTAAAGCTTACGGAAGCTTCAGGGTGTCAGAATAGGCTGTGGATTTTGTCTCAGTTCAGAGGCCTGATGCCCTGCCTCACAGAGCATCCCCAACACAACTTGATGCAGCTCTAGGGAATGAGCCTAGTGTACTCATGAGGAGTCTAGAACTGCTGAAGGCCCTTGGACAGCCCCCCAGACCTGCCCCCCCGCAACATGCAGGGTCCTCAAGGAGAGCCTGTGTAACGAGGACAGTCACTGACCTTAAGGGGCCCTTTGGAGAGGAACAAGGTCCATCCAAGTAGCCATCTGGCAACCCAAGCCCCAAGAGCCAGATAATACAACAGATACCAGTGGATGTCAGCCTGGACACCTGCCTGTTCCCCATTCTTCCTCCTATCATTTGGGTCCCCTCAAATTGAGAGCTGATAGCACTGATGAAGAGAGAAGTTCTTTTATTGACTAACACTACAGTTTTGCCTCTTGGAAGAATTCGAACCTGACATCAGTTGTAGACATTCACTAGTTTCTATGTTAGCGACTCTAAACAATAACAACAAGCTTTTTTTGTTATCAAGAAATAAAGCATTCCTTGCACACTTGAATCTGCGAACGGAGAAGCGTGTTCCAGACACAGTTTGCTAGTGATCTTTTCCTGCTTTCATGTCCAGTCTCCACAGCTGAACTGCAAGATTTTCAAAGCTGGAGAGGGGCCCCTTCCTACCCTCTTTTCTTCCCACTCAGCATCTTGTACACAACAGGTCCCATTTTGTAGAGAAAACCTATGGAACAGGGGTGCATGGTGGTTTTGTTTAAATGTTGGTTTGCCAGAGTCTCATTTCAAGAGTCTCTCAGCTCTGACTTCATTTGTAAGTCGTGAAAGTTCTCCCAGCATTCATTTTTCACTTTGAGAGATAACAGATGTTTGCCAAGTGTCCATCATATGCAAAGCCCACTTGGACTTCTTCCTAGGGCTGAGGCCTCGTCCTTAAGGAACTTGTTATCGGAAATGTAGATGGGATGTAGACGAGGGAGCTAAATGTGCATTGACTTTAGGACAATAGCCAGGAGGTTTCATTTCCTGTTATTTTAAATGCACACATAATCTCATCACCAAAGTGACATATAATCTATTTGAGAAAACTTGCAAAATTTAGAAGCAAAGAAATTGTACCCACAAACTCAGTACCTGTAAAATTAGAAGTAGTCAATGTTGACATTTTGACATATATCACTACTTATGCATTTTAAAATGGTATCATGATCTACTGGAGTTTGTTATTTAAAGAAAACTCTGATATACTAGGTTGTGTGTGTGTGATTTTTGTTTTCTCCTAAAAAGGAGATAGGGGTATTCCAGGGTTTCAGGGACTATGTATTCGGTAACCAGTACAACGATGAAAGAAATCTGAAAATGTATTGCAGACTAGAAAAAGTTGAAAATTAGGTTTCTGGTAGCTGAGTGGAATGGGAAACCAAATTAAACACATTTAAATTGTATCCATGATGGATTCTTGAAAATGATTCTGCTGATTAACTCAAATATCCTCTCCTCACTGAAGTGCTCCTGTTTTCTTCCAGCAGTTAGCCAGCTAGTCTCTCCTTCCTCTCAAATATATTTTTACTATTTATATTTAATAATATATTAATCATTTTAATAAAAGAGAACAGATACTATTATCTCTATACTATATCTTAGGAAGGCAGTATACTGTTGTGGTTAAAAAGAATAGATTTTGGATTTAAACATCCCAAGTTTAAATTCTAGACTTACCATTTGCTAGCTGTGTGACCTTGGGCAAGGTATTTAGCCTCTCTGAATCTGAGTTCTCATCTGTAAAATGGGAATAATAATACTTACTTCATAGGGTTGTGGTAAGAGACAAGTAGGACAATATTTGCAACATGCTGACCCACCCCAAAACACAGTCAATAACTAATAGGTATAATTATTTTTATCGCAGAACTTGCCAAGTTGCATTACAGTTATCAACTTAGGATGCTTCCCTCACCGGACTGTGAACATCTAGACAGCAAGCCTTGGGTCCTGACCTCTCTCATCCAACCTCTCTCTCTTCTAGCAGAGTAGCCCATAAATAGTACACAATCCATATGCATTTGCTGGAGGATAAAATAGCTATAGAAAATGCCAGGTTTCCATTGCTTTCCCTGAGTCCTATATCCTTACTCAGATTTTTAGAACAAACTCTTAACTGCAAATCATCAACTCTTATAATCAATATAATACAGGACCATTTCCACTTTAATGCAAGCTAACATTTAATGGGGCTTTCCAGGTGGCACTGTGGTAAAGAACCCACCTGCCAGCACAGAAGACTTAAGAGACATGGGTTTGATCCCTGGGTCGGGAAGATCCCCTGGAGGAGGGCATGGCAACCCACTCTAGTATTCTTGCCTGGAGAATACCACAGACAGAGGAGCCTGGCAGGTTTACAGTCCATAGGGTCGAAAAGAGTTGGACACAACTGAAGCGATTTAGCATGCATGCACAAAATTTAATGGGCACTTACTGTGTGGCAGATTTTGTCCTAGAGCCTCATACTGCATTTAAACCTTTATGAGAGGGACAGTATATCTCCTTTAACAGATGAGGAAACTGAGGCTCAGAGAGAGTGCTGTGAACTCTTTGACTTCTGAGATCTTATCAAGCACCCCAGGAGGGTTTCTGGTTCTCTGTTCTTCCATTTAAGTATGGAGGTGGGAGGTGAGGAAAAGAAGCAGCCATCTATTTTTCTTTCTCTTTAGTAAAAAAAATTTAATTTATTTTGCAGTTTCTTTTCTCTTCTGGAAAAACAAACAAAAGAAATTCTTGCTTCATTCATGATTTTACCCCTGCTGAGGTCCAGGGTAAGACTTCTCCCCTGCAGAGCCCTGTTCAGGGATGCAAATAAAGGTTGGTTACAAGACTCAACTGAGTGTCCTGAGCAGTAATTTTTTTTTTTTAAAGAGAGGCATCGAAATAGATGTTCAGTGCATTCAATTAATAACAATGCTTCATATCCATCTGTGTATATAAAAACAATTAAGTCACCTGTAAAGCCATGAAATGTCAATATGCTGAGTCAAACTGAGGGTGGAGAGCACTAAGACTTTTTTAAAAAGCAGCTTATTCTCAAGGAAGATATTTTATCCCATATGACCCAGGTTTTATGTGAATGAAATTTATCAGTTACTTGTTCATATTGCCTGCATGAATGAAAGATATGTTTTAAAAATAAGAAAAACCTTGGCATGATTTTACTTCAAGGAAGCTGATTGGAATCTCTCCAGATTCCACATTTGTTCCTATTGACCAGAAGTCTTCTGACTTGGGAAAATATTTTTGTTTCCCTCCCCCTTTTCTAAATGTCCTACGAAGACCTGCACTAGGATGGGAAACATTTTCTAAGTCCCAAAGGAATCTTCCATTTGTCTGAAAGAGACAGTTGAACCAAGTGTTGAGAGAGGCCACTAAAGAAGAGGATGCAGATGCCTCAGAGTAACTTTTTCGAACACTGTGTGCATACTTTCTTCATTCATAGTGACGTCGGCCATGTGATAGAGAAAGTGGGAGTCTAGAGAGCGTTATGCTATCTTTCTTCCACATACATCATAAAGTGAAGTGAAGTGAATTCACTCAGTCGTGTCCGACTCTTTGCGACCCCGTGGACTGTAGCCCACCAGGCTCCTCCGTCCATGGGATTCTCCAGGCAAGAGTACTGGAGTGGGTTGCCATACATCATAACAGATGTCCCCAAAGTCACTTTTGAAATTACAACTGCATGGTGCCTAGCTTATTTATTCTTTAAAAAGTTTGTTTCAGTTTACTTCCAAAATTAAACAAACAGCAAAGGCCACTACAGTAGATAACTGATCAACTGTTATTCTTCTCTAAGAAAATAAACAAATTATGAGGAAAGTGAAGAATTGAACAGGTCCCTCCAATATGAATTTTGCCTTATTTTTGCCAATATTACCCTGATAATAATAACCTAAAACAGGTTAAGTAGGTAAATTAAGTCTATCTGGTGAAACTACTACCTATGTAGTTATAGAATTCTCAAGTGAAATATGTAGTGAATTTATAAACTAATGCAGTCATAAAGGTAGCTGCTGGCTGCCCAGTGGTCTTTTCTATAGTGAAGCAAGTAGCCCTTCCTTGGAAAAACACTTTGAAAAATACTATCCTTGTGGAATTTTGTCTTAGAATTGAGGCCAGGATTGCTTCAGGCTTCAGCTATGGGAGAGAATATTCTGAATGAGTGAAATGAGAAATGTAATGTAATAAAACGGCAGGCAAAGACTTCATTCAAGGTATGAAGAAGGTACTGGTTAAATGTTTGATGAATAAATGATGAAGAATGTTACTGATTGTTAAGGGTCTGAAGGGTTGTCATTTAGAACACACCAGAATCAATGAGTCTCATTTACTTCCATTACGTGTGAATTTATTTCTTCCTTCCTTCTTTCATTCATCTATTGATGCCTGCCATGTGTCATGGAACTGAAAATACAACTATGAGCATGACAGACAGTGCTTTTATCAAACTGACATCCTAAAAGATGGAGAGCAAAACAAACAAGCAAATAAAAACTCCATAGACCAGTCAATCACCTTAGGTAGCCACAAGTCTTCATGTGGCTCTGATCCCGTCTACGCAGAGGTTAGAACATGCCTGGTATGAGAAACAGCAAAGACGGCCTCTCTCAGAAGCTCCTCCCCACCCCCTCTCCACTGCATCCCCTGATCTGAGGGTCTGACTGGCTCAACCTTCAGCTTCCAAGCTCTCAGTTAAAAAAACAGAAATCAAAGTGTGTCATTCCACTGTGGGAGCAGAGAAGGGGGCAGGACATTTGTTGGAGTAATAAATAAATCTCCTATGCTTTGTCTTTAAAAAATGCTCATTTAGGCTTTAGTTTACTTATTTGCATCTGTCATCAGAATAGTCAGACAATTTAAAGTGACTAGAACTCCTTGAGAAGAATGGATGACTGGTTCCATAAAAGTGATTATCATACAAGTCCCTCTCTTCCCTCACTGTCCCTCCTCCCCATATCACCATCACTTCCCTTGGCTGTCTTATAAAATTGAGTAAAAAGCAGGAGCTGGAGTCAACATTTTCAACAAAGCTAGCCCACATCATCCTCTGATTCCAGACACTTTTTACTTCATTTGTGGCTTTGAAAGAGGGCACTATGTCCCTCTAACTTCCACGTTAAAGTAGTCAAATTTGCTTTTTCTGTACAAGATTCCTCTACCATGCAGAAAGATAGAGCTGAAGTCTTGTTTCATCTCTTCTGGTTCAGACAAGCCCTTGGGTTTTGCATGGTTTGACTTCCAACATCAAATTTTAAATATTGGGTCGTTGAACTAGACTTAGGACTTCACACTTAGGACTCTGATGCATGACCAGGGCTGAATCTGTTTAACAAGCAGGTCCTTTGTTGTCATGTGTGAACCACCGTTACCTTTCCTATGAACCAGTGTGGCTGGGTCCTGAAGGACAGGGTCGTGAAATGGAGTCAGTCTGGCAGCAGTCAGGGACTGCTTGTCCCCTCTTGACTTCATGGGCTGGACCATGCAGAGCTGGATGACAGCAGGCAAGCCAGACAGCTGCCCAGGAGTGAGCCCAGGGGCCCCAACTCCATGCCAGGTGGGTGAAAGAATGTTGTGAGAGTCCCTGGAAGTACAGCCCCAGGCTGCATGGCACACGTGTGGCTGAACTGGAAACACCAAGAGCAAGAGACTTTCTCAGTCAGACGGGAGCCACTCTGACAGAAGAAAGGAGCTTGGTACTGTGTGAATCAACCATCAGGACAGAAGGTCAGGGGTTACCATCAAAAGCCGTGCTCCTAAATTTAAAGGAAGGCCTTTACACAATGGTCATGTAGAAAGAAGTCCTCTGACACTCACTGAAGAGTATTGCTCTTATGTTCTCTAGAATAAAACACCTATATCAGCTGAAGCGACAACTACAGCTTTTAATGTGGCACCACATATGCGTGAATGTATTCAGCTTAAAAAAATTTTTTTTATTCATGTATTTGCTTGCTTCTTTATTCATTTTGGTTGTGTTAGATCTTTGTGAGGTGCTCAGGCTTTCTCTAGTTGTGAGGGCTACTTTTCTTTGCAGTGGCTTCTCTTGTTGCAGAGCACGGGCTCTAGGTGCTCGGGCTTCAGCAGTTGCAGTGTGGGCTTAGTAGCTGTGGTGCAAGGGCTTAATTGCTCCAAGGCATGTGGGATCTTCAAGGACCAGGGATCAAACCTGTGTCCCCTGCATTGGCAGGTGGATTCTTAATCACTGGACCACTGGGGAAGCCCTATAGTCATCTTTTAATCAAAGATTCGTCTCATTTCTTGAGTTGCAGGCTTGCGATAATGTTATCTATAGCTGCATAAATAGTTATCCCAGCTTAAAACCACAAATTTATCTCACACAGTATCTGAGGGTCAGGAATGAAGGAGTGCTAATCTGGATGGTTCTGCCTCTCCTAAGGTTGTTGTTGAGCTCTGGGCCAGGGTAGGTGAGATGGGGATGGAGGGACACAGTCATCGCCATGCTTGTCTGAATGCTTCCAGAATAGCTCACTCACGTGACTGCTGGCAGGAGGCCTTGGTTCCTCCCCACAGGGGCCTCTCTGAGGGCTGCTTAAATATCCTCATAACACAGCAGCTGTCTTCTCCCAGAGCAAGTGACTGGAGAACAAGGCAGAAGTCACAGTGCCTTTTATTAATGATCATAAAGACACATACCATCACCTCTGCCCATTCATTAGAAGTGAATCATTAAGTACAGCCCATAGCAAAGTGGGGAGTAGGAACTTTTAAAGGAAGAACTGTTGAAGAATTTTGAGCTCCTGCATAGAGTATTCATTTAGGGTATCAAGAAATGTATATAGGATCTGTGGGACCAAGTGCAGAATACAAATGCAGAACTACTTAAGAATTTCAAGACAGTGACTGTAGAACATTAAGCACGGGCCCTTTCTAGGTACCAGGCCCCGAGCTACTGCCCAGGTTGCATATCCAGGAAAGTCAGTCCTGAGGAGAATGATGAGGAGCATGGGCTTTGAAATCAGGGGTTTGAATTCCAGCCCTCTGCTTTATATTGTGTGAGTACTGGAAAAACTACTTAATATCTCAGAACCTCCACTTCTCGGTATGATTAATGTACCTGCTACTTGGGATTTCTGTGAGCATTAAATGAAATAATTTCAGTGCCTTATTCATAATAGGCACTTGAAAACCTACAGATGTAATGATTATATTTTTAAGGATCTTGGGCTTCCCTTGTGACTCAGCTGGTAAAGAATCTGCCTGCAATGCAGGAGACATGGGTTCGATCCCTGGGTTGGGAAGATCCCCTGGAAAAGGAAAAGGCTACCCACTCCAGTATTCTGGCCTAAAGAATTCCATGGACTGTATAGTCCGTGGGTCACAAAGAGTCAGACACGACTGAACAACTTTCACTTTCAGAAGAGAACCACTGAGCTGGTAACTCAGATTATTCTGCTAATGATTATAAACTCCTTAAAGTAGGAAGAGTATCTCTTATTCTCTGCAGTATCACATTTCTTTTACCAAACATGGACCCACATGTTCATGCATGTGAAAAATGTGGATGGTAAGCTACATTGAGAATGGCTAAGAAGACGTGTTTTAGAAATGGCGTCTTCAACATTCTAGAAGCAGAACCAAAGTTACTGTTTTAGGAAAATTCATTTATGATCAACATTCCATTGGCTGTTGCAATACTAGGCATTTATTGGCAGCTTAGAAATAGTTGCCACGAACTGCTCTCTATGAATAACTCAGCTGATGAGACTGAATATTAAATAGGAAATTTCCCTAGCAATATTCTTTCTTAGTGGCTCAAAAAACAAAAACTGAAACTATTCCTGGATGAAGTCTTAATACCAGTAAAATGATTTTATGAAACACTTTAGAACTTGAAGCAGGCTTTCTGCTTTCTTTCTTCAGCTGAGCTGAACCTGGCTCAGTGACGCTAACAACCATGGACTGCTCATCTTCAAAAAGCATCAACTGTTTCCATGTGGACCTTCTCCTAAGCTCTTAACCAAAGTCTACTGTTGGGCCAAGACATCTTCACTCATTTGCAAAAAGCACTTGACCAGCCCAGGCAGCGGAGCCCACAGAACCTAGGAACACCTTTCTGCATGTATGCTCACACCAGCCCAGGCAGCGGAGCCCACAGAACCTAGGAACACCTTTCTGCATGTATGCTCGGTTGGGGACTGCAGCTTGCCAGCCTTCCCCTTCCTCCACTATCTCCTGGAGTTTGCTCGAATTCATGTCCACTGAGTTAGTGATGCTGTCTAACCATGTCATCCTCTGTTGCCCTCTTCTCCTTTTGCCTTCAATTTTTCCCAGTATCAGGGTCTTTTCCAATGAGTTGGTTTTCCCATCAGATGGCCAAAATGCTGGAGCTTCAGCATCAGTCCTTTCAATGAATATTCAAGGTTGATTTCCTTTAGGATTGATTGGTTTTATCTCCTTGCTGTCCAAGGGACTCTCAAGAGTGTACCATACCTTTAATTACTGCTGAATTGTGCCAGGGCTGCCTCTGTTGTTTCTTCTAAAAAGATGGTCTCATCAAGGACTAGAATAAGGAAAGTGGATAGAGATACTGGTTCTTTGCCTGAGCAGATAAAAAATATTAAGAGAAACAGCGCAAGCTGGAGTCTTTTCAGAAACACGTTTAACACCATAAAATAAATAAGCGAGGTATAAGTGGGAATAGACTCCTTCCCCATCCCCGCACCCCCACTTAACTATAGGCAGTGCTATTTTCTTAGCAATAGTCTATTTCTCAAGGAACTTCTTTATTTATTCCCCAATCCAAAATTAGTTCCTTAATTTGAAACAGCCATAAACAAACATTACTAAAGAAATCCCTTGGGCTCTCTTCTCCCACACCCTCTCCCCCCACACACATATTTTCTGTTGCTTTGTTTGTTCTCAGTTCTTTTTGCCTTTGTGCTCAACACAAGGACCTGCAGTGGCTTGGTTTTTCTGAAATCCCTTCATAAGTCTCTTGAAAGATGTTTAAATTCCATTTTGGCATGAAAGAATTAAATTCACATTAATTTCAATTAATTATACATTAAGTACACACAAACTTCAATAACTTCAAGCATGGATCTGAGCACTCCACAGATTTCTAAGGTTGCTTGCAGCTCTAGAATTCTTCTGTTGGCCTGTGCCAGCTACCACTGGCCAGTGAGTATAAATGGAGACTCTAATCTCAGCAGTTGCTCCAGCAGACTTGGAGAGAGATCCCCTCTTCTTAATTCGTGATCTTTGCTACCCTTTCTTCCTCTCCTACCTTTTTCCTTGGCCTCCCTTTCCCTCCCCATATCAACAAAGAATTTCACAGCCATGTGGCTTTCTTCTTCAGATTCATCGCGACATTGTCTTTATAAAAAGGAAGGTGCTGTGACCATTTACCTGGTTGCTCTGGCCTTTCCCCTGCTCTGCTCTCTATCACGGGGACTGCATTTGCCAGCTTTGTTGCACTCTGGCTTCCACATAAGCTGAGTCAGTGGGATGCTCAGGCAGATTTTGGGAGGGTGGGAGGAGGGGAGAAGCCAGGGAGTTTCTCCCCCTTCCTTTCTGTTATGAGTGGTTTCTCTGGCAGGGGCTGCTTGTCTTCCATGATTCCAGCTGCTGTCAGATAGTCCCTCCCTTCCTGGTCTCAACATCTGCTAAGAATCCTCCTCTATGCTCCTGACTTCCCTCTGATGGTCCCACCTTCTAGGCTCTGCCCTCTCCCTGGGGCTCTCCAGCCGCAAGGAAGGGAAATCAGGCAAGTTATTAACTTCTGACCATTGTTAATGTTTGCTTACTCACACCCTCCTACTTAACTCTTGGTTTGGGGTCTTTTATTTCTTCCACCACTTGTAAAATGAGTTCCTGTGTTAAATTTTCTCTGTTTGAAACACCTAGAGTGGTTTCTTTTTTCTCATTTGGCCTCTGATTGAAGTAAGAGCTCATGATGACAACAATAACAAACAGAAACTCCCAGGCTGTGGACACGTGGAGGTGCAGGGAGAGTGGCAGGCTCAGTTAGGTCAAGGAAGCTCCTCTCCTTTCCACGTACCTGGCCTGGGCATCTCTTCCATCTGGCTTCTCATGAGTTATGTAATAAACTGGCATCTAAAAGCAATTAAAAAATATATAACCTCCTCTGAATCTCTCCTTCAGCATTACTGGTCGGGCATAGACATGGATTACTGTGATATTGAATGGTTTGCCTTGGAAACTAACAGAGATCATTACTGTCATTTTTGAGATTACATCCAAGTACTGCATTTCAGACTCTTTTGTTGATATAATGGCTGCTCCATTTCTTCTAAGAATTCTTGCCCACAGTGGTAGATATAATGGCCCTCTGAGTTAAATTCACCCATTCCAGTCCATTTTAGTTCACTGATTCCTAAAATGTCAAGGTTCATTCTTGTCATCTCCTGTTTGACCACTTCCAATTTGCCTTGATTCATGGACCTAACTTTCCAGGTTCCTATGCAATATTGCTCTTTACAGCATCAGACTTTACTTCCATTACTTCCATTACCAGTCACATCCACAACTAGGTGTTGTTTTTGCTTTGACTCTGTCTCTTCATTCTTTCTGGAGATATTTCTCCACTGATCTCCAGTAGCATATTGGGCATGTACCGACCTGGGGAGTTCATCTTTCAGTGTCCTATCTTTTTGCCTTTTCATGCTGTTCATGAGGTTACCAAGGAAACAATACTGAAGTGGCTTGCCATTCCCTTCTCCAGAGGACCACGTTTTGTCAGAACTCTCCACCATGACCTGTCCGTCTTAGGTGGCCCTACACAGCATGGCTCATAGTTTCACTGAGTTAGACAAGGCTGTGGCCCATGTGATCAGATTTGTTAGTTTTTTGTGATTGTGTTTTTCATTCTGTCTGCCCTCTGATGGAGAAGGATAAGAGAGAGGCTTATGGAAACTTCCTGATGGCAGAGACTGACTGAGGGGGAAACTGGGTCTTGTTCTGATGGGCAGGACCTTGCTTAATAAATCTTTAATCCAATTTTCTGTTGATGGGTAGGGCTGTGTTCCCTCCCTGTTATTTACCTGGGGTCAAACTATGGTGGAGGTAATGAAGATAATGGCAACCTCCTTCAAAAGGTCCCATACACTCACTGCTTACTCAGTGCCCCCCAAACTGCAGCAAGCCACCGCTGACACATGACTCCACTGGAGGCCCCTGGACATTCATGGGCAAGTCTGGATGAGTCTCTTGTGAGGTCACTGTTCCTTTGTCCTGGGTCCTGGTGCACACAAGTTTCTGTTTGTGCCCCCCCATGAGTCTATTTCCCCAGTCCTGTGTAAGTTCTAGCAGTGCTATGGTGGGGTTAATGGCAACCTCCTCCAAGAGGGCTTATGTCATACCCAAGTCTGCTGCATCCAGCCATATCCAAGTCTTCTACCCATAACTTCTAGAACTAACACCCAACAAAGATGTCCTTTTCATTATAGGGGACTGGAATGCAAAAGTAGGAAGTCAAGAAATGCCTGAAGTAACAGGCAAATTTGGCCTTGGAGTACAAAATGAGGCAGGGCAAAGGCTAATAGAGTTTTGCCAAGAGAACGCACTGGTCATAGCAAACACCCTATCCCAACAACACAAGAGAAGTCTACACATGGACATTACCAGATGGTCAATACCAAAATCAGATTGATTATATTCTTTGGAGCCAAAGGTGGAGAAGCTCTATACAGTCAGCAAAAACAAGACCGGGAACTGACTGTGGCTCAGATCATGAACTTCTTATTGCCAAATTCAGACTTAAATTGAAGAAAGCAGGGAAAACCACTAGACCATTCAGATATGACCTAAATCTGATCCCTTATTATTATACAGTGGAAATTACAAATAGATTCAAAGGATTAGATCTGATAGAGTGCCTGAAGAACTATGGATCGAGGTTTGTGACATTGTACAGGAGGCAGTGATCAAGACCATCTCCAAGAAAAAGAAATGCAGAAAGGTAAAATGGTTGTCTGAAGAGACCTTACAAATAGCTGAGAAAAGAAGAGATGCTAAAGGAAAAGGGGAAAAGGAAAGATATACCCATTTGAATTCAGAGTTCCAAAGAAAAGCAAGGAGATGTAAGAAAGTCTTCCTCAGTGATCAGTGCAAAGAAACAGAGGAACACAATAGAATGGAAAGACTAGAGATCTCTTCAAGAAAATTAGAGATACCAAGGGAACATTTCATGCAAAGATGGTCACACTTAAGGACAGAAATGGTATGGATCTAAGAGAAGCAGATCTTAAGAAGAGGCGGCAGAATACACAGAAGAACTGTACAAAAAAGATCTTCATGACCAGATAAGCGCAATGGTATGATCACTCACCTAGAGCCAGACATTCTGGAATGCAAAGTCAAGTGGGCCTTAAGAAGCATCACTATGAACAAAGCTAGTGGAGGTGATGGAATTCCAATTGAGCTTTCAAATCCTGAAAGATGATGCTGTGAAAGTGCTGCACTCAATATGCCAGCAAATCTGAAAAACTCAGCAGTGGCCACAGGACTGGAAAAGGCCAGTTTTCATTCCAATACCCCAAAAAGGCAATGCCAAATAATGCTCAAACTACTGCACAATTGCACTCATCTCACATACTAGCAAAGTAATGCTTAAAATTCTCCAAGACAAGCTTCAGCAATACATGAACCATGAACTTCCAGATGTTCAAGCTGATTTTAGGAAAGGCAGAGGAACCAGAGATAAAATTTCCAACATCTGTTGGATCATCGAAAAAGCAGAAAAGTTCCAGAAAAACATAAACTTCTGCTTTACTAGTCATGCCAAAGCCTTTGACTGTGTGGATCACAATAAACTGTGGAAAATTCTGAAAGAGATGAGAATACCAGGCCAACTGACCTGCCTCTTGAGAAATCTGTATGCAGGTCAGGAAGCAACAGTTAGAACCTGGACATGGAACAACAGACTGGTTCCAAACAGGAAAAAGAGTACATCAAGGCTGTATATTGTCACCCTGCTTATTTAACTTCTATGCAGAGTACATCATGAGAAACACTGGACTGGATGAAGCACAAGCTGGAATCAATACTCCCAGGAGAAATATCAACAACCTCAGATATGCAGATGACACCACCTTTATGGAAGAAAGTGAAGAAAAACTAAAGAGCTTCTTGATGAAAGTGAAAGAGGAGAGTGAAAAAGTGGCATAAAATTCAACATTCAGAAAACTAAGATCATGGCATCTGGTCCCATCACTTCATGGGAAATACATGGGGAAATAGTGGAAACAGTGCCAAACTTTTTTTTTTTTTTGGCTCCAAAATCACTGCAGATGGTGATTGCAGCCATGAAATTAAAAGATGCTTGCTCCTTGGAAGAAAAGTTATGAACAAACTAGACAGCATATTAAAAAGCAGAGATGTTACTTTGCCAACAAAGGTTCATCTAGTCAAGGCTATGGTTTTTCCAGCAGTTGTGTATGGATGTGACAGTTGGTTTTTAAAGAAAGCTGAGTGCCAAAGAATTGATGCTTTTGAGCTGTGGTGTTGGAGAAGACTCTTGAGAATCTGTTGGACTGTGAGCAGATCCAACCAGTCCATCCTAAAGGAAATCAGTCCTGAATATTCACTGGAAGGACTGATGCTGAAGCTGAAATTCCAATACTTTGGTCACCTGATGTGAAGAACTGACTCATTTGAAAAGACCCTGATGCTGGGAAAGATTGAAGGCAAGAGGAAAAAGGGATGACAGAGGATGAGATGGTTGGATGGCATCACCGACTCAATGGACATGAGTTTGAGTAAACTCTGGGAGTTGGTAATAGACAGGGAGGTCAGTGTGCTGCAGTCCATGGGTCACAAAGAGTTGGACATGACAGAGAGACTAAACTGAACTGAACTGAACCTCTCAAAACTCAAGTCTTATGATGTCTTTATAAGCTGATTCTGGATGACAAGTACTTAAGAATGGCAGAGCCATGAGAAGGAATGAGCCTAGGTCCCTAAATCACCACGTAGAAGAAGGCGGCCTACTCAATAGATCAGCATCTTCAAACTAGCGCATGCATAACAAGGAAATTGTCATTGCATTCGTGCCATTGTGTATTTGGGTTATTTTAGCAGCTTATACAACTCTGTTAGTTACAGGTAGAGAAGAGATGAACTCAAGTAATAACTAGATCTTAAATGAGTGATTTACATAGATAATAAGTACTATAAGAAATACCAAATATTAGTCATTTTTTGGACTGATGAGATGATCAAATTTGCACAAGGTAACGAAAAAGCAAGAGAGTTCCAGAAAAACATCTATTTCTGCTTTATTGACTATGCCAAAGCCTTTGACTGTGTGGATTACAATAAACTGTGGAAAACTCTGAAAGACATGAGAATACCAGACCACCTGACCTGCCTTTTGAGAAACCTATATGCAGGTCAGGAAGCAACAGTTAGAAATGGACATGGAATAACAGTCTGGTTCCAAATAGGAAAAGGAGTATGTGAAGGCTGTATATTGTTACCCTGCTTATTTAACTTCTATGCCGAGTACATCATGAGAAATGCTGGACTGGAAAAAGCACAAGCTGGAATCCAGATTGCCAGGAGAAATATCAATAACCTCAGATATGCAGATGACACCACCCTTATGGCAGAAAGTGAAGAGGAACTAAAAAGCCTCTTGATGAAAGTGAAAGAGGAGAGTGAAAAAGTTGGCTTAAGCTCAACATTCAGAAAACGAAGATCATGGCATCCGGTCCCATCACTTCATGGGAAATAGGTTGGGAAACAGTGGAAATGCTGTCAGACTTTATTTTGGGGGGCTCCAAAATCACTGCAGATGGTGATTGCAGCCATGAAATTAAAAGATGTTTACTCTTTGGAAGGAAAGTTATGATAAACCTAGATAGTATATTCAAAAGCCGAGACATTACTTTGCCAGCAAAGGTCCATGTAGTCAAGGCTATGGTTTTTCCAGTGGTCATGTATGGATGTGAGAGTTGGACTGTGAAGAAAGCTGAGCACCAAAGAATTGATGCTTTTGAAGTGTGGTGTTGGAGAAGACTCTTGAGAGTCCCTTGGACTGCAAGGAGATCCAACCAGTCCATCCTAAAGGAGATCAATCCTGGGTGTTCTTGGAAGGACTGATGCTAAAGCTGAAACTCCAGTACTTTGGCCATCTCGTGTGAAGAGCTGACTCATTGGAAAAGACTCTGATGCTGGGAGGGATTGGGGGCAGGAGGAGAAGGGGCAACCGAGGATGAGATGGCTGGATGGCATCACTAACTTGATGGATGTGAGTCTGAGTGAACCCCGGGAGTTGGTGATGGCAGGGAGGCCGAGCGTGCTGCAATTCATGGGGTTGCAAAGAGTCAGACATGACTGAGCGACTGAACTGAACGGAACCGAACGGAATCTTCCTTGTGTATTTCTGAATCAGCCCTGTAAATATGTTTAGACTATTGTGTTAGTAGGTCTGCCAATGTTGAAAGAGACACAAAATTCCCAGAGACATGGAACAACTAATTTTAATGTAGTAAAACAATAAAGATCAAAAGAGCAATTAAAAACTATTGCAAAACAACAACAACAGCAACAGCAATAAACCACCACAGTAGCATCTAAGATCAACAGTTCTCCCAGGTGGAACCCTCTTCTGTATCGCCTTCTTCTTGTCTTCTCTGGGCTTTTATACACATGGCACACCTTATGAAACCAATAGCTTTCAAAGCCCAAAATCAATGTCAAAGGTAATTTTGGGGTGCACAGGAGAGGTGCACTAGGGAAGCAGGTGGAGTATCTTGTCCTCTCTGCACCTGTAGAGGCCATTCTGTTGTTTTCACTCTCCTAAGTGTGGAGAGGAGGATTCTCCATGTACTTTACTAATATGTGCTTTATGCTGCTGCTACTGCTAAGTCGCTTCAGTCGTGTCCGACTCTGTGCGACCCCATAGATGGTAGCCCACCAGGCTCCCCCGTCCCTGGGATTCTCCAGGCAAGAACACTGGAGTGGGTTGCCATTTCCTTCTCCAATGCATGAAAGTGAGAAGTAAAAGTGAAGTCGCTCAGTCGTGTCCGACTCTTAGCGACCCCATGGACTGCAGCCTAGCAGGCTCCTCCGCCCATGGGATTTTCCAGGCAAGAGTACTGGAGTGGGGTGCCATTGCCTTCTCCGAATATGTGCTTTATACAAAATGTCATATGAGAGTTGGCAGTGACTTTCTCATTTCCATCTGAGAGGATATTTCACATTCACGTTGTACCACTGCCTCAGACTCCAGTAATGTGGTTTTGGTCTTCACTGGGTTCAATAATCTTGAATCTCATCTGACAGTGGCACCTCTCTGCTTATGAATCTGAGAAATATTTGCTATAGAGCAGTGGTTGGAAACACTCCATGAGTCAAAGCCCTTTTGGGAGAATCCTGGGACTCATCAGATTCCTCTTTGGTGCACCTCTCAGGTGCATGCATGCACACGCAAGCGCACACACACACACACACACACACACACACACTACACACACTTTGATATATATCTCAGCTAGCTCACTGATTCCAGACTAAGCATACTCCACCCCCTGCCCAACTAGATGGTCCTTGGTCAAATATTATTCTTAATATCCAGAATGCCCTCGGTTTTGCTTACATGTGTAACTATAGTTTTATATATAATTTATTTTTTTCTCATTTACCTCCTTTTCAATGATGGATTTAAGTTCAAAATACAAAATCTGTCAGACATTATTTGGAGAGATTCTTCCTTCTTTTTGACTGATCCTCAAGCAGATAGTTCCATGTCTTACTTGTGTTAAAAGATTTCCTTATAGTGATATTAAATGCTTCTGCACATGAAGCAGTCATTTCCTCCTGCTGTTTTGAGATAGCTCTTTTACTTATTGGCACCACATAAGATAAAGTTCTGTAATTGGAACAGAGATTTATGTAGTGTTATTGCTGAACTGTATGTGTATGCTTCTTTCTGGTGGTGAAAGACCCATGATATAAGACTTCCGTTTGGGGATTGATCTGGGGCCTCGTGTAACATATATGCTGTAATAAGTCACAGCAGATGCTGCCTATTCAGTCTCTGCTGTCCCATGTGGTTCGAGAGTGGATAATTTTGTTCATTCTTTTGGCCTTTGCTATGACTTGTCAGGGACTGAACTCATGTTCATAACTCTGAGAAGTGCTCAGCTGTGATATAAGTACTGAAAGGATGAAATGCAATTGATACTGAGCCATTGTGATCTTTCAATCCCATGTAAGCAAGAAATAAGTATTTAAAGTGGCCCCTAAATCTTCTTGAGTTTAAAAGTTCATAGATTTAAAATATTTATGGACTGACTTGGGCAGAAAGACCAGGAAAAACATATGTACTGGCTCTGAAGCAGAGCTAGAAACCATTATGGTGTATTCGTGACAAGCTCAGTGGGTCAGTCCAGTGTATCTGTTTCTACAGAAATGAGGACCTTTTAGCATCCAGGTAGGAACGTGTGTTCAAAAGTATAGGAGATGTCAGTTTCAAGATTGATTAAAAAGGAAAGATTGGGTTTCTTTTAAGCATCTGTAGCTATTTTTCGTGTGTTTGAGCTTAATAGAAGAGGATATTATACTGAAATTCTTGAGGCTTTTTCTAATAGGAAATGGGGTAATCTTACAAACTGAGTGGTAATAATTATGCAGGACCCATGGAAGAATATATTGAAAATGCTTGATATTCATTCATTCTTCATTTATTCAACAAGCATTACTGAATGCCTACTACATTCCAGGACCTCTGTTAAACACAGGAATAAGAAAATGAATGACATGATTCTGCATTTAAGATTGTCTCAGTACAGTAAAAAAGACTGATAGGTAATTTAATCATGGTGTGATACATTCTATGACAGACATGCAGAGTGTTACTGGAGCACTGAAGAAGTGTTCTTTTCTTACTTTTAGAGGTTAGAAGATCTCAGAGAAGGTGGTGTTTTCCAGAATGAGAAGGTATCTTCTTTCCAGGGGAAAAAGGAGAGGCACCCCAGGCATCAGAGACACCAAATGCAAAGGTGAAAGTAAAGAATCCTAAGAGATCAGGGACTGGAATGACTTGGTGCAGATGACCTGGGTGGCGGTATGGTGTGAGATGGGCTGGAGAGGGAGCACATGTCACATGTATGCCATGCTGACAGCCAAAGGCTTTAGGGTGAGAAGACAGTGAACATGGAGAAAAGAGCACTGATCCTTGAGTTAGCTAGGATGTAGAATAACAATATCTCCCAGATTGACAGAATTCAGAAGATGACAGAGAACAAGGAGGCTAGAATACACTTCTTCCGTCTTGGACCACTAGATTGATTCACAGTTGTATTCACCATAATCAAGAATCAGTTCAGTTCAGTTCAGTTGCTCAGCTGTGTCTGACTCTTTGCAACCCCATGGACTGCAGGACCCAGGCTTCCCTGTCCATCACCAGCTCCCGGAGCCTACTCAAATGCATGTCCACCGAGTCAGTGATGCCATCCAACAATCTCATCCTCTGTTGTCCCCTTCTCCTCCTGCCTTCAATCTTTTTCCATCAGGGTCTTTTCAATTGAGTCAGTTCTTTGCATCAGGTGGCCAAAGTATTGGAGTTTCAGTTTCAACATCAGTCCTTCTAATGAATATTTGGGACTGATTTCCTTTAGGAAGGACTGGTTGGATCTCCTTGCAGTCCAACGGATTCTCAAGAGTCTTCTCCAACACCGCAGTTCAAAAGCAGCAATTCTTCAGCCCTCAGCTTTCTTTATAGTCCAACTCTCACATCCATACATGACTACTGGAAAAACCATAGCTTTGTCTGGACAGACCTTTGTTGACAAAGTAATATCTCTGCTTTTTAATATGCTGTCTAGGTTGGTCATAACTTTTCTTCCAGGGAGCAAGCGTCTTTTAATTTCATGGCTGCAGTCACCATCTGCAATGACTTTGGAGCCCCTCAAAATACAGTCTCTTACTATTTCCATTGTTTCCCCATATATTTCCCATGAACTGATGGGACCAGATACCATGACCTTAGTTTTCTGAATGTTGAGTTTTAAACCAACTTTTTCACTTTTATTTTTCACTTTCATCAAGAGGCTCTAGTTCTTCTTCACTTTCTGCCATAAGGGTGGTGTCATCTGCGTATCTGAAGTTATTGATATTTCTCCCGGCAATCTTGATTTCAGCTTATGCTTCATTCAGCCTGGCATTTTGCATGAAGTACTCTGCATACAAGCTAAATAAGCAGGGTGACAATAGACAGCCTGACTTACTCATTTCCCAATTTGGAACCAGTCTGTTGTTCCACATCCAGTTCTAACTGCTGCTTCTTACCTGCATACTTAAGGGGCAAGAAATAAGGTTGGGATTGGTGGAGATGATAGTTTCTTTTTTCATGTTTTGTTTGAGGTACCTGTGTTTCTGTTCTGAATGTACTAAATTTGAGATAGATGTTCAATAGACACTTAAATATAGGAAACTTGAGCTTAAGAGACACAAACTTGGAAGTAATCAGTAGTTGAAGCCTTGGATGTGGGTGAAATTAGAAAAGAAGGTTGAAAAAAGAACCTAAGGTAACAGCAGCATTTATGGAGGAAAGGCAGAGACAAAGGAATTTTAAGCAATATTGAGAAAAGCCTGCAAGAACATTAACAGGAAAATAAGAGGGAGCCAAATGAAGCCAACAAAGGAGAGCGGCTCACGAAGGCAGCAAGGTTTCATATGGCAGTGACTCCAGGTGACACAAGGACTTAAAACTGCCTTTATACACCCAAAGCTTACACAAACCACTGGGCAAACCTTAAGGGAGAGTCGCTTAGTCGTGTCCAACTCTTTGTGACCCCATGGATTGTAGCCTATCAAGCTTCTCAGTCCATGGGATTTTCCAGGCAAGAGTACTGGAGTGGGTTGCCATTTCCTTCTCCAAGGGATCTTCTTGACCCTTTACGTACGATGTGACAACTGAACTGAGCATGTTGGCAAGATCACATTTAATACAGTCATAGGAGCAAAAACCTGGATATAGAAAGAAGTAAAAAAGTTTTCTAAAACTTGGTTGGTGGGGGCAAGAGCTTTTAAGACCAGGTTCTTTCATAAGAATGCAACTTAATTAGCTCCAAATTTTGATCAGATAGAGCTCCCATCTCCTCAAGTATCATGGCTCAATCTTCTGAATATTTCTACCCACCAAGCACCTTTTATTCTAGATTTACTTATAGCAATTTGTATTATAAATGAAACATTTTTCCCAAAAAGGAATTTATAGTGTAGCAGTATAAAACATCATCCACTCCTCAAGAATTCGATACTATACATAGATAGGAACTACTGAGGTTACAAATGTAGAATTCACCTGACACCTCAGCACAGTGACAGGGTGGGGGTTGTGGTTGTTAAGTTGTTGGGTTAATTTCAAAAGCTAGGAGTTGTGAATGAATTATTATTGACTGGAAACCAAGTAGAACTGTGGTGTTGTATGCAATAGCAACCAGCATAGGAAAATAGCTAGTTGGGAATTTAAAGATTTCATAGTTAAGTTCTTACATGTATGCAGTGGTTCAGCCATTTTTGAGGATTCTAACAGAGCCCCCTGGCCCAGGGATCTTGGTTGTCTTGCCCTTGACAGATGTCTTCACAGTCGTAATTCTCCTTTGAGATTGTCATCATAGCCAACTGCCAGGCTGGCAATGGAGAGACTTTCCCCAGCACACCCTGCAATCACTCCTGTCTCCTACTCCCTGCCCGCTACCCGTGGGCACAAGACTTCATGAAGTGGAAAGAAGGCCCTCTTCTATTAAAGAGGATTCAGCAAAGAAAGCCAAGGACTTCACACTCAAGATAAATGTTCTCTGTAGCATAAACTCTTATGCTACATAAGAGTTTATGCATAAACTTAGCATAAACTCTCACTCAGTGGAGCTAGTTATCAGATCTACTACTTTCTAACATATTTGACAGAAAAGTTCACTGAGTACTGAAATGTTCTGATGGAAAGGTATTAGAAAAAGTGTGCAAGCAATATTTATTATTATTTTTTTCAGGAGGGCTAATGCAAAAAACATCCTCTCAAAACTTACAGACCACACATTTTGTCCAAAATGAAAATAGCTTTATTATTTTTCCTGATTGTAAAAATAATGCATGTTTATTATTACAAAAACTTGAACACTGTTTGCATGAAAAAGAGGTAAATATAGCGTGAAATCCCAAAACCCACAGTGGTCAACAATTTAAAAACAACTCAAGTAGTTTCTTTAATATTTGACTTTCTTGACTAGAGAAATGTCAAAGGATATCTTTTAGCTACTATGTTTTTGAATATTTGAAATTGGATGATTAAAGTTTGAAATGAAGGGGAAAAAGGCAGCTTTTTAATCCTTACTCAGAATTGAAATCCTGTACCGCACTGTAGCCCTTCCGAATAACTGGTCTAAAATGCTCAGGGCAACACATGAAGGACCAGCTGGACTGCTGAGGCCTGGGGGAGAGGCATCAAGGCTGTCACTGCCTGAGGTCTGGGGAGATGTTCTAAGGGAAAAGGGAGTTTCAGTCACCAGAAGAAGGAGCCAAAGACCTGAAGTTTGACTTATTCACTGAAAGGTCACAATCATCTTGTTCATTGTCGCATCCTAGCGACAGGGCCAGCACAGGACTGGACACAGACTCAATTAAAACCTCTTGATGTAGGACAGGTTTTATCTACTTCACTATCTGGCCCTGGGGTAGTGATGCGGGACCACAAGTAACAGAGCAGAAGGAGCCACCAAGACTGAGGTTCGTTTATGGTCCCTGTGCATGTGTGCACGCTTGGTCGATTCAGTCGTGTCCGACTCTTTGTGACCCCATGGACTGTAGCCTGCCAGGCTCTTCTGTCCATGAGATTCTCCTGGCAAGAATACTGGAGTGGGTTGCTATGCCTTCCTCCAGGGGTCTGTGGGATCAAATCTGACTCTCTTAGGTCTCCTACCTTGGCAGGCAGTTTCTTTACTACTAGCACCACCTGGGAAGCCCTTTATGGTCACTAACCTGGAGCAATTACAGGACTAATCAAAATCACCCAGTGGCAGCAAAACACGGAACAGCCCACGTGCCAGGAAATAGATTCTTTTCCCTTATGCCCAGGCTACATCTGGCTGGGGCTAGCTGCTTTAGGCTAATAAAGATTCATAAAGAAAAATGAGAAGTTTTAGCATGCTTTCCAAACTGAACTTGTAGAAGCTTGCATGACCCTGCAGAATACCTCAGATGGTTGATAATGAGTTTCGAAGAGACTTCAGGATTTTTGAAGCAGTTTGCAGACCCAGCGCTCCAGGGAAGGAAACGTTTGAGGTCTTTGGATCAAGATTATTTCAGATCCAGATTCAAGTTTTGGGGAGAACCTGTAAAATACCTACTAGCTAGGGAGCCTTGGGGCAGGTGAGGCCTGGCAAGAGAGGCCCAGAGAGTCTAGGACATGTGTCTGTGTCTTTTTCTTAGTAGTATGATAGGATTTCAGCATGTCTCATGGGAGAGAAGATTATGCATCTTTTCAATAGAGTCACGCTGGCTTTGGGAGCTCAGTTGATGTTCAGTACATGGGCTCATATGGTCTCCTTCTTCTTCCTCCCCAGGAGGTGGGCTACTCTTCAGTGCTTCTCTCTTTAAAGTTTCAGCTTTATTCACAGTTGAAGTAGACTGGGGAACCCATCAGCAAGACCTACTTTTGTTTTACCTTGCCATGCAAAGTTTTAAAATTGATCTAAGATCCATCTGGAAATATTGACTGAGATTATGTGTTAGTTCAATGGGCTTCCCTGGTGGCTTAGCTGGTAAAGAATCCACCTGCAATGCGGGAGACCTGGGTTTGATCCCTGGGTTGGGAAGATCCCCTGGAGAAGGGAAAAGCTACCCACTCCGGTATTCTGGCCTGGAGAATTCCATGGACTATTTAGTCCATGGGGTCACAAAGAGTCAGACACAACTGAGCAACTTTCACTTTCACTTTACCTAAAATAACTATGATTTATAAAATTCAGAAACTCCCTGGTCCAGTGATTAGGACTCTGCACTTTCACTTGCTGAAGGGTGCTATCAGCAAGACCTACTTTTGTTTTACCTTGCCATGCAAAGTTTTAAAATTGATCTAAGATCCATCTGGAAATATTGACTGAGATTATGTGTTAGTTCAATGGGCTTCCCTGGTGGCTTAGCTGGTAAAGAATCCACCTGCAATGCGGGAGACCTGGGTTTGATCCCTGGGTTGGGAAGATCCCCTGGAGAAGGGAAAAGCTACCCACTCCGGTATTCTGGCCTGGAGAATTCCATGGACTATTTAGTCCATGGGGTCACAAAGAGTCAGACACAACTGAGCAACTTTCACTTTCACTTTACCTAAAATAACTATGATTTATAAAATTCAGAAACTCCCTGGTCCAGTGATTAGGACTCTGCACTTTCACTTGCTGAAGGGTGCAGCTTCAATCTCTAATCAGAGAACCAAGATCCTACAAGCCTTTGTGGCAAAAAAACCCCATCATTCATCAGTTCAACAATATTGAACCTGGTATGTTTCTAGGCTCTGGGAACATGACAGTGGGCCAAAAAGACAAAATTCCTACCCTCATGGAGCTTCTCATCTTGTACAGAAGATGGCAAGATTGAGAACACAGCTGAAATCAATGAACAAATCTATTATGAAAGCCTTTTCAGTTCAGTTCAGTTGCTCAGTCATGTCTGACTCTTTGCGACCCCATGAATCCCAGCACANCTTCTATTTCTTTGCATTGATCACTGAAGAAGCCTTTCTTATCTCTTCTGGCTATTCTTTGGAACTCTGCATTCAGATGCTTTCCTCTTCTCCTGTGCTTTTCACTTCTTTTCTTTTCACAGCTATTTGTAAGGCCTCCCCAGACAGCCATTTTGTTTTTCTGTATTTCTTTTCCATGGGGATGGTCTTGATCCCTGTCTCCTGTACAATGTCACGAACCTAATTCCATAGTTCATTAGGCACTTTATCTATCAGATCTAGCCCTTAAATCTATTTCTCACTTCCACTGTATAATCATAAGTGATTTGATTTAGGTCATACCTGAATGGTCTAGCGGTTTTCCCTACTTTCTTCAATTTGAGTCTGAATTTGGTAATAAGGAGTTCATGATCTGAGCCACAGTCTGCTCCTGGTCTTGTTTTTGTTGACTGTATAGAGCTTCTCCATCTTTGGCTGCAAAGAATATAATCAATCTGATATTGGTGTTGACCATCTGGTGATGTCCATGTGTAGAGTCTTCTCTCGTGTTGTCGGAAGAAGGTGTTTTCTATCACCAGTGCACTTTTTTGGCAAAACTCTATTAGCCTTTGCCCTGCTTCATTCCGTATTCCAAGGCCAAGTTTGCCTTTTACTCCAGGTGTTTCTTGATTTCCTACTTTTGCATTCCAGTCCCCTATAATGAAAAGGACATCTTTTTTGGATGTCAGTTCTAAAAGGTCTTGTAGATCTTCATAAAACAGTTCAACTTCAGCTTCTTCAGCATTACTGGCTGGGGCATAGACTTGGATAACTGTAATACTGAATGGTTTGCCTTGGAGATGAACAGAGATCTTTCTGTCATTTTTGAGATTGCATCCAAGTACTGCATTTTGGACTGTTTTGTTGACCATGATGGCTACTCCATTTCTTCTGAGGGATTCCTGCCTCCAATAGTAGATATAATGGTCATCTGAGTTAAATTCACCCATTCCAGTCCATTTTAGTTCACTGATTCCTAGAATGTCGATGTTCACTCTTGCCATCTCTTATTTGACCACTTCCAATTTGCCTTTTAGTTCCAGTTAAATTTTGATTTATTTAATCAATAGTCCTTATACCTGGATTATGTGTTGTCTTGGTTGTTAATATCTTAAAATGTTTTTTGGCTACACAATTATCTTTATCAGGATTTTCTTTCATATGCTAATACCTATGATGAATGTATTCACCATACTCAAATAAATGGACATTTAGTTTTAGGGACTGAAGCAGAAGCAGACAATTATTTCATATATTTGCTAATTCTCTTCATTTGGTATAGATAGCTAATATTTTGTTTTCTTTTGGCATAAAATTTGCTTTTCCTTGTAGTCCTCCTCAGGTCTCCTTGGCAATGAGATGACAAACTCCCCAGTTATCATTAAAAAAATGAAAATGCTTTTTATAAAAGATTGGAAAAACCATCTAGTCATTTTTCAGATTGATATATTGCTTAACAGCAAGGCTTTGCCATAACGGTACTCACTTGATACAGCTTGAGTGGAAATAAAAAAGACAATTATTCCACTAGTTGAAATGACAAAATGCTAGATTATAAAATGTTAGGGGAAAAATTCAGGCTTTAAATTTCCGGGCAATGGATCTATAATTTATTTGAGGGATCAGTATTCTGATCTATAGACAAATGTATTTTGTGGAGAAAAAAATTACACTTCAGTTTCACTGCCCAATTTTAGTGCTCAATTATACTCATATTTTATAAAGCACAGTTTTTGGTCTTCACATATAGTTCCTATAAGGAGCCCTATTCCTGAGTTTTTAATTCTTCTCTTTTTGTCATCTAAAAGTTTTAGCAAACTTTCCTGCTTGGAAGAAATTTTATCAATCATTTTTTACCCTGTAATATTTTTGTTATAGCTTATCTACAGTTTTTAATTTTTTAAATTAATTCATTTTTACAGAGGTATAATTGACAAAACAATATTAATTTCAGGTATACAATGTAATGATTTGATATTTGTACAAATTGAAAAATAATCACCACAGTAAGACCAGTTAATATCCATTATCATACAGTTACAAAATTTTTAGTTGTTTTCTTATAATGAGAACTTTCAAGATCTATTTTCCTACCTACTTTCTATCTATAGCTTTTTTAATACTTAAGCGTTGTATATTTCCTGCTGTGTCCCACAGACTGAAAATGCTATAGAAATGTTTTCTACAATACCTATTCTGAATCAAATGATACTTTAAGCAATATGCATTTATTTTCAAAGCATTCTTTAAATACAAAAAAAAAGATTCTTTTTTTTTTGCATGGAACGAGAAATACTAATTCAGTTCTTCCTGCATTTAGAGCACTATTATAAACTAAGAAATATATACATTAAAAAAATGAGACAGTACTTGTTTTCTCAGAGACAAAAGATAAAAGAGCTCACAGATGTGAGAGGAAGTCTATTTTTAGACTTTAGGTAAGAGATCAAGCCCTGAGGCTAGACTGACCAGCTTCACATCCTGACTCTAGTGTTATTACTGTGGAACCTCTGGTCAGTAATAATCTTTGCTCTGCCTCAGTTTCATTCTCTGTAAAATGGGATCATAAAAACCTACTTGATTGGGCTGTTATGAGGGTTAAATGAATGAACACACATGCAGAGAATTTAGATTATGTTCTAGAACAGAGTAAGCTCTCTCAGGCAGTTCTTACTATCATGGACTTGGTGTTCCCAAACTGAATTACTCCTTTAATCTAGAGATTTGTCATCTAGTTGGAAAGGCCAAAGAGAGCAACTGGAAAGGTTTCACAACCTGGGACAAATTGCAAAGTATGGAGAAGATGTGGCATCAAGATGTTACTAGAGCAAAGGAAGCAGGATCCAATTCAAGAAGATGGTCAGTAATTGGTAAGAACTGAGAAGGCAATGGCACCCCACTCCAATACTCTTGCCTGGAAAATCCCATGGACGGAGGAGCCTGGTGGGCTGCAGTCCATGGGGTCGCTAAGAGTTGGACACGACTAAGTGACTTTACTTCACTTTTCACTTTCACGCACTGGAGAAGGAAATGGCAACCCACTCTAGTGTTCTTGCCTGGAGAATCCCAGGGACGGGGAAGCCTGGTGGGCTGCCGTCTGTGGGGTCGCATAGAGTCGGACACGACTGAAGCGACTTAGCAGCAGCAGCAGAGTGTGGTCTCAAAGGATAAGTAAAGTCGGTGAAAACTAAGGACAGGTAGGCAGGGAGAGAAAACATAGCAAGAATAAAGACTTAGATTTTTTAGAACCAGAGGCTCTGAACACATTCAAGATGATGTAAAATAACTAGGGCAGAAAGCATGAGCTTTTAGCTAAAATTCTAAAGTTAGTTGCCCACAGAACCAGTGAGAAAATCTAAAACTATGACTTCCAGCACACTATGTCATTTGCTAAACCAGTATGAGGTAGAATCAGGTCATGTGATCCTTTTGCTGGTCAATTTTCTCCAATGCTGAATTCGTAAAAAAAAAATTTTTTTAAGGGTTCAAGTAAAAACATCTAAGGAAAACAACAACAACTCTACACATTTAGTGGTAAAATAATTCTCTTCCTTGGGGCACACACAAATGCGTTTTTATTTCTAAATTTTTCCACAAAGATGACAGGATTTTCCGTGTTTTAATTTAACACTGCAGGTTTTCATTGAGGTAAAATATACTTCTTACATTCTTTTACTCCAGTGATTTGATAGTTTATGACTGTAATAACAGTCTTTTTGTTTCTTCATAGATTCTACTTCCTTCAAATAGACTGAGGGGAAAGTAAAAAATGCTTTGCACTTGATGGATTTATTATCTATTCTTGACAGTTATTAGAATAACTGTAATCTGCTTCTTTTAAATTCAAAAGTTGTTGATTGACTTTTGGAAAGAACAGCCGGGAAGGTAAAAGTATTTAAAAACTTCATGGTATGTCTTCAGAAGTTTGAAAGTTATGAAAACTAGGTTAATGGTATTTTTAAAAGAGAAGCTAGATTTGCTCTAGAAACATTTTTGGTTTTCTAATAGCTTCTTGGTTCATTTTCTCAGTGTTAACTAGGATGAGTTCAACAGTTTCTACTATTTTCTTTTCTGAACTTGCTTAAAAAAAAAAAACAGGGTGAATGCCTCAGGTGTCCCCACTCTGCTAGATTCTTCTTGAAGCAAACTGTTCTTACATAACTATGCTCCCAATTTCTTTCTTGGGGCAGGAGCTCCAAAACCTTCTTGAGAGAAGCTCTCTTAATTATCCTACTCAGTACATACCTGTCTTAAACCTACTTTTTACTAACCTGGTCTTCTTCCAAGATCAAAATGTTATAGAACTCGCCCACTCTCTCAAACCACCTATTACATTTGTTCTTATGAACCTACTGTTTGAATTTCTGTGATTTTTGAAAAGCTGGACTGGACAGCAGATGTCAGGGGCTCCCTGACTACCAAACCGCTGCTGCTAGGTCGCTTCAGTCGTGTCCGACTCTGTGTGACCCCATAGACAGCAGCCCACCAGGCTCCCCCATCCCTGGGATTCTCCAGGCAAGAACACTGGAGTGGGTTGCCATTTCCTTCTCCAATACATGAAAGTGAAAAGTGAAAATGAAGTCACTGAGTCATGTCCGACTCTCAGCGACCCCGTGGACTGCAGCCTACCAGGCTCCTCTGTCCATGGGATTTTCCAGGCAAGAGTACTGGAGTGGGGTGCCATTGCCTTCTCCAACCAAACCGCTAAAAGCAGTTAATTTGGAACCTGAAGTCAGATGGGCAAAATGGAGAGGAGAGTCTAACACTTGTCATCGGGTAGCAGGTCTGTATGCTGTCTGTTGCGAAGGCAGACATCTTCAGGGTGTTCATTAGACTAGATTATCAAAGTCTGAGGTAGTGTGCCTGACTGTGGCGAAGACTGTGGAGTCAGATTGCCTGGGTTCACACCCCAGCTCTCCCAGCGTTCCTAGTGCCTACTGCTCTGCAGTGACCACCCTGAAGACAATCTTGTATAATTGTTACCTCTCCTGTTTCTAGGCACTGACTAGGCTCAATTAGGGTTTATTTTGAGGTCTCTCAGTCAGTGACTGGGACTGGAGTAATCTCAATGGCTTCGTAACTCACATGTCTGTCTGTTCATTTGGCTGAGGGTTGCGTCCTCACTTGGCATCATCAGCAGAACCACCCATACCTGACCTTCCATATGACTTGGGCTTCCTTATAGCATGGCTGCTGAGTTCCAAGGATGATTGTCCCAGGAGCTGGCCAGCTGAAAGCTGGAGCTCCTTTAACGACCTCGAATGAAGGTCATTAAACCTCATCTGTGTTGTTTCATCTGATTTCATCTCGAATCAGAACTTTAAGTTATGTAACATCACTTCTGCTGGATTTTTTCATTAGAATCATGTCACTAAGTCTAGCCTATATGCAAGAGGAAGGCAATTAACTCCATTCCTTAATGGAAGGAGTGTAAAGGAATTTGCGCGCATGTACTCAAACAAGTATAGCCACTTATTAGCTGGAAGAATTCTCTGTTCTTGGTTTCTGGTTTGTAAAACAAGGACAAAGAGGGTAACCTACCTCCCAGTTTTTTGTGAAGATTAAACAGGAAAAGAACAGTACCTGGTACTCAATATGTTTAAGTTTAGAACATCTTGGGTGTCTTATGTAGATCAGTATGCTGATGGTGCCATCAATGATAGTGTCGTTTCAAAGCAAGATACAGTTACCTTTTCAGTCTCTACTGGTGGCATTTGACAAATAGCACTGCCTGTGGTTCTCATGCCTGTGGGGACAGTTACTATATATGGTCTGAATTCTTTGGATCACCTCATTTTAGTGACAGTTTCCAGATATAGGTCAGTCCATTTAAACCTGGCCCCATTTATGGCAATTTATTTCCTTATTGGATAAAATAGAAACATGAATAACAATTGCCACGTCTACATTGCTTTCAACACCTTAGCCAAGTAATCCTCACCTCACCCAGTGAGTAAGTTAGGATGAGCACCCTTCCCTTCTTGGGATGAGGAAACCAGGGCAAAGGTCAAATGGCTTGCTCTGAATTTTACAGAGACAAGAACCCAGCTGGAGTGACGGAGGGCCTGATTCTCTGTCCACTCCAGGATGCCGAAATAACATACAGATGAACACTTTGTCACTGATCATTCTATATTCATATGTATTGTTGTTCAGATATTAAAAAATCTTGTAAATAAAAATACATACACATACATACGTAGTTGAAATTTCTTTTTAAATTATCTTTTATTTTCTATATCAGAGACTCGGCCGGTGTTTACTTAGCATAACAAACTGAGTTAGCAAATATTAAAAAATCTTGTAAATAAAAGCACACTTTGCTACTCAGTACACTTTTTCCTTTTCGGTCAGATTAACATTTTCCAATATTCTGGGTATCCCAACGTTTTTTTTAACCAAGAGAGAAGGAACAATGAACACTCCTACTCTTTGCCAGCCGGTGCCTGCAGGCTGGCTCCTAGTTGTTATTCCCCGCCGGCCTGGTCCCCCTGGCCTGCCCCTCCAGTAATTATATACGTCGTTTGATGTTAATAAATTCGGTGAAAAATGTAGAAAGGCCGTGCCTTCCGTGGGCTGAGAGGGACGCCTCTTCCTCTCCCTCTTTTCCACTGCTTGCCCCGTGCAAGCGGGTCCTGGCGCCGAGGCTGCACCCGCGCTCACCGGGGGGCGCTGTGCCGCCGGCCCCGAGGCGGCCGGAGGTGAGTCGGCGGGGAGGCGGCGGCTCCGGGTTCTGCCGGCTCGCCGAGGGGCGAATCCCAGGCTGCGAGGTCGCCGCCCCCGCCCCTCGGCCGGCCCCTTCGCCCGCGCGGGGGAGAGGGGAGTGGCCGGGCGCCTCCCGCCGCAGCGCCGCACTCCGCAGCGGCCGCGCACTCTGCAACTGGGCGCGCACGGGAGCCCCGGCCGCGGCGCTTGGAGGCGGTGTGGGAGCGCGGGCGCAGGGGCCGGCAGTCGCCGGGCAGCAGCCGCTAGCAGCATCCGCCGAGTAGCCGCGTGGGAGCCCCGCAGCCTCACAGAGGGCCAGCGTCCCGGAGCGCGCCGGAGAGGGTGGACGACGAGGAGGCAGAGTGGCGCTCGGCGAGGTAGCGCGAGCGCTTTCCCTCTTCCCCCTGCCCTGCCCGCTCGGTCCTTTGTGCCCGCGGTCCCCCGTGGTCCTGACGCAACCCGCGGGGCGCGGGGGCAGCGGGGTCTGAGGTCTCCACTCCCGGGCCGGGCGGCGGTGCGGCAAGAGCCGCACACCCTGGAGGTCGCGCAGGGTGGTCGCTACTCCGCAGTTGCTTCGGGGGCGGTGGGAGAGTAGAGGGCGCTAAACTAAGTTGCTCTCACTTTGCCCCATCCCCCTCGTAACTGTGGGCAAAGTGGAATCCAGGTCTTCCTGGTGTTCACCCACACCCCCTTATCCCCCGGGTGCCCAGCTGTTTCCTGGCCCCCTGGTTCTATAGTACGAGGCGGGGTGGCCTCCTCCTGGAAGGAAAGCAGAGGGAGAACAATGGGGCGTCCTGGGGAGTGGGGTTCAGGTGCGGCGTGCCCCAGCGGCTGGGGAGAAAGGGCCCGGGACCCGATGGGGCGTCCTGCGCGTGCAGCTGCGCTCTGCTCCTTTGTTCCACCGCAGCGGAGGGGGCTGTCCTGGGTCTCGTTTCCTGCCCGGGATGGGATTGATTCACGGTCCTGGAGAGGGAACGGGAGGGGGCGGGGCAGGAATGGAAGCCAGTTGAGGAGCTGGCGTCCTGGAGGGTTCTTGCTGGGGCGGGGAAGAGGGTTGGGGAGTGGGTGATGAGAGAGAGTGGGGAGTTGATTACAAACACCCAGCATTTTGTCCAGGGGCTTGCTGTGTGGGTTTCTGGAGCTTATTTGTAATGCTTTGTTCAGACTGCGGCCGAGCGTTTATTGCCGCAACAAGTTGTGTGCTTCCTTGAGTTCTAGGCGTTCTCAGTGTTAGTTTGTTGAAATCAGATCTTCTTAATTAGAATGGAAGAAGACTCCCCCCCTCCCCGCTGTAAATCAGAGTATTTGTGTGTATATATGTGTCTGTGGATCCGTGTTTGTAGCTAGTAGGTATTGACTTGAATGGGTAGGGAGCAAATTTTATAGCATTGATTTGATACAATTTTCTCCATTGTAATATAACAAATTTCCAGGAATATTTGAGGGGGGAAAACAATAGAACATTAGACATTGTTAAATAAATGAATCAGGTTAGGTAACACCAGATTGAAAAACCCTTTACAGTCTTTTCCAGAAAACACATCACACACACCACTCTTTGGGCTTTGAGTTGAGGTGTCATGACTTCTGTGCTTTTACTGCCATAATATGGGTCATCTGGACTTGGAGAGAGAACAGTTAGCATTATGGTGAACAGGAATCTTTTTTTAGGGGGAGGTAGAATTGAATGTAAGGTGTTGGGCATATGTTAAGTACCCTTTCCTAGACTGGAATCAAGAGGCCCAAGAGGATTGGCAGACTTCCCCCGGGGAGTCAGGGGATTGAATGATGAGTGTTTTTTGAATGGAGTATTCCAAGTGAAACCATTTAGGGAGGAGGCTGACATTTCCAGGCATTCATGGTTTATGCCTATGGGACCCTGGTGGAAAGATCTGAGTTGTACTGAAGGTTAGAATTACTGTGGGGATAGTTTAGGAGACATTCAGTTATAGTTGTCTGGCTGCAGGCAGGGCTGGGAAATGACGCAGAGCTGCTGCTTTGAGACGTCTGAGGGCTCAGGGGTAAACTGCTCCATTGGCTGTTCATTTGAAGACAACCAAGTTTGAAAGTCTCTTAACCTTAGAAGGGGGATGAGAAACTTCGGGGGAGAAAAATGTTTCCTGCCCACTCAGTGGTAATGGAAAAGAGCTGTACCAGCTACTAGGATGTGGTCAGATTTTTAGGCCAGGATGAAAAGCAGTGGGATTTGTCCTCAGGAGCCATTATGATGTGCAGCTGAAGTGGGATGCTGTCCAACCGTCAAGCTGTTTGTCGTTATAACTAACACACTGCTTGGCAAAACATGGTGCCATGGGCAGTGAACAGAGGTAGACTGCCTTCCTTACTGTTGTCTTGGCATTTTGGGCTTTTTGTTTATGTTGTGAATTGTTTTGTAAAATAGAGCACAGTTGGATTCCTCCCAAGTACTCTTTGGAATATGCATTAACAAAATGCAAAGTGTAAGACTGTCACTGCTATGGAAGACATGAATGGGGGATGCTCTTAAATAGCTGGTCTCTGGCCACAGGCCATTTGATGGATTCCCCATTGTATGATGAGGCTGGTTACAGGCTGCACCCTCTTCATGGGATGGGATGAATCATCACTTTGTCAACCCTGGAGTTAAAGACAGACTCTCCCTGATTGCTGCAGTTATGCAAAGCAACGAGGAGCTTCTGACATCAGTGAGAGGGAGTGGGGATGCGTGGGAGTGGTATCTGGCCAAGAAGGCAATCCCAGAGGGTAGGATCCATGTTTTTAATATTTGTTCTCCTTTTGGGCGAGATTCTTCTATTGTCCCCCTTCCTTCAGCTATTTCTCATTTTTTGGTTGTGCTGGGTTTTCATTGCTGAATGAGCTTTTCTTTCATTGCAGAGAGCAGGGGCTACCCTTTGTTGCAGTGCATGGGCTTATCATTGCGGTGGCTTCTCTTGTGGAGCACAGGCACCACGTGCGTGGGCTTCAGTAGTTGAGGCTCTAGGGCTCTGGAGCGCAGGCTGAGTAGTTGTGGTGCACGGGCTTAGTTGCTCTGTGATAAGTGGGATATACCCTGACCAGAGATCTTACTGGTGTCCCCTGTATTGCAAGGTAGATTCGTAACCCCTGGACCACCAGGGAAGCCCTCTTGTACTATTTTCAATGGACACTTTGATTTTATGCTATCATTTAGTGGGCTTCCCTGGTGGCTCAGAGGTTAAAGCATCTGCCTCCAATGCGGGAGACCCGGGTTCAATCCCTGGGTTGGGAAGATCCTCTGGAGAAGGAAATGGCAATCCACTCCAGTATTCTTGCCTGGAGAATCCCATGGACTGAGAAGCCTAGTAGGTTACAGTCCGTGGGGTCGCAAAGAGTCGGACACGACTGAGCGACTTCACCTCACCTTAGTATTTACTATGTGAAAAGGGTTTTATATGCATTATTCTATTAATCCTCACAACTTGATAAAGTGGTATTATCTCCATTTTAACTTTTGAAACTGAAGCCTAGGGAGTTTGGTAACTTGCTTAGTTGTGTAGGTATCTAGTAAGTGGTGAAGGTGAGATTGGCATTCTAATCTCTGATTCCAAGGTCTGCAGTGTATGTTGTGATTATCTTTTAATATTGGGAATGACAGCAACTTGCTTATCTGTGTGATTATGCTCAGTCTCTCAGTGTCCAGCTCTTTGTGACCCTTTGGGCTGTGGTCTGTCAGGGTCCCCTGTCCATGGGATTTTTTTAGGCAAGGATACTGAAATAGGTTGCCATGTCCTCCTCTAGGGATCCTCCCAACCCAGGGATCAAACCTGAGTCTCCTGTGTCTGGTGCATTGCAGGTGGATTCCTTACCTGGTGAACCATCAGGGAAGCCCAAGTATGTATTTGTTTAGCCATTTGCAGATTTCATATCACTTTCATGTATCTTACCATCATGGATTCTTTCAAAATCCACTGTGAGATAGGTTTGAAAGGCTAAATTAGTGACAACTCTTCAAACTGTATAGTTAAAAAGCTTTGCTGTTTGATGGCCTGTGTTAATAAACTTTAAGTGAATGAAATAAATGAAAAAGTTAGGCTGCACATTTTTAAAAATAAGTGTTTTTTTTTGGCAGGGGTAACATTTAGAGGTAGTGGAATGGAGTAGATCTTATAGTCACTTGATATTTATTGAAATCTATTTTAGCCTGTTTTTCTTCCAGCCTTTATTAGAACACTGCACTTTGCTTCTTTACTGAGACCTAATGCCAGCATGTCTTTTTAGAAGAGGAATAAGGAGGGAAGGAATGTGATTCTAAAGAGGAAGTGGGACATCAGAATTGGAGTCATACACAGCAGCAGGCCCTAGATTTTCCCAGCACTTTCTTTTTGTCCTGGCAGTCGCCTTTTACAGAAGACATTCTTCCTTAGGGAAGTGTCAAGGGTCTTTCTTTACAATATCCTCTGAGATCATCACATTTCTGAGCTCTGTGGGAACACACATTCCACAGGATTTCTGTGCTCATCCTGTCCCTGAAGGGAAGGGAAGCTTAGGCATCAACGTGAGAGGGGAATGGAAGTGGTATCCGTTCTTGGGGTGGGGAGTGGAGTATGGTGCTGGACTGGAGGCCCCTGACCTTGACCTAGGAGACATCTGAGTGCAGGAGTGGAGTGGATTCGAACACTTGGCATCATCAATTGCTTATGGACTTCTCAGAATGTTCCTGGGCAAGTGGAAAATTCAATATTGGTTTCTATTTGTTGTTGTTGTTCCTAAGATAAGACTTTGAAGACTGAAAGTTCCACCTTTACTTGTTTAATTATTTCAACTAGGACATCATTTGCGGTTTTCAGAGACTGTAGTAGAAGTGCAGTAAGTTTTGTCTCCTGAGGCCATTACGTTCCCGCCCACTGGATATTTAGAGGGGATGCGCACACATGGGCTGCTGAGTGCTAACTGGGAGCACCTTCCATACCAGCTAGCAGGGATGAAGGATGCTCTTATAACCAGTCATAGGCTTCTTTTCAGTTGCCAGTGTCTTCATCAATTCATATCTTATTAAGCACACAGCTGATGTAGGGCTGTGCTTTAAAAAAGAGCAAAGGAAATCTACTGTGTATCAGAGGATGTACAGGGCAGCTCAGCGCACCCAGAGAGTGGATATCGGTGATGAAGAAAATGACTGTGACAGTTGTGGTGATCAAGGCCATGCCAACACTTGCTGCTGAGACAAAAGCTGAAAACAAACACAAGTGTGAGAGTGGGAGGACCCAAGCCCAGCGCCTGAGCCTTGGTTTTGTTTCTTCCAACTTCTGATGGTGCCAGAGGATTGAGTCTCTGAATACCTGCCTCTGAAGGCTGGACTGATTGGGATGTTAAGGAGCATCTTTCTTGTGAATTTGCTGCCTGAGGAGAGAGGACCGTATCCTTTTTTAGATCCCGAGCATGTGTAAAGTACCATCCCATGGGAGAGGGTGTTGCATTCCATGGTTGGTCCTGCTGTCCAGCAAGTCCCTCCTGCTTTCTTCCCTGCCAGCATCCCACCATTCCTCTTCTTGTGTTCAGCCCCACTGAGGCTGTTCATAGACTTCAGGCCTATTTGCATTGTGGACAGGAAATGCCAAGTCACCAAAGAATTTTTTTTTAATTAATTTTTATTTTTTTAGTTTGTTTTGCTTTACAATACTGTATTCGTTTTGCTACACATCGACATGAATCAGCCACGAGAGTACATGACTCCCAATCCCGACCCCCACCTCCCCCCTCCCGCCCCACACCCTCTCTCTGGATTATCCCCATGCATCAGTCCCAAGCATCCTGCATCCTGCATCCAACCTGGACCGGTGATTCGTTTCACTNTCTTAGTTTGTTTTGCTTTACAGTACTGTATTTGTTTTGCTATACATTGACATAAATCAGCCACGAGTATACATGAACTCCCAATCCCTAACCCTGCCTCCTTTCTCCCGCCCCACACCCTCTCTCTGGATTATCCCCGTGCATCAGTCCCAAGCATCCTGCATCCTGCATCAAACCTGGACTGGCGATGGCGATTCGTTTCACTTATGATATCACACATGTTACACTGCCACTCTGCCAACCCATCCCCCGCCCCCTACAGAGGCCAAAAGGCCGTTCTATACATCTGTGTCTCTTTTGCTGTCTTGTGCACAGGTTTATCATTACCATCTTTCTAAATTCCATATATATGTGTAAGTATACTGTATTGGTGTTTTTCTTTCTGGCTTACTTCACTCTGTATAATCGGCTCCAGCGTCATCCACCTCATTAGAACTGATCAAAGAATTGTAATATATTTTGCTACGTGACATTCATGCTGCTGTCCATTAAGCATTGGGTACTTGTGCTGTGTCAGGCTGCATCCTGTATTCTCCATAGCCTGATTCATTTATTCCTCATTGTTCTTCTCTCCATAGCCTGATTCATTTATTCCTCATTGTTCTTCTTTAGTAGGAGGTATTTGTAAATGGGAGGTTGAGTAACCGGCCCAGGCTAGTAGAGATCAAACCCAAGACTGTGTGCTTCACCCTCTTCCTCTTGGTGCAGTGCTCTTGGAAGCCTTGAGGAGTGAGTTTTATGGAGTTAGAGAGCGAGCCCACCCTGACAGTGTCTCTCCTTCCTAGATAGCTTCCTTTGTCCCCTGGAGTCAGGGCTCCTGTGTCCTTGACTGGACTAGTGCTGGGAGAGTTGGTTGAATGCTTCTGAGTTTCACCTTTTTTCCCCCTGTGTCTTGTGCTTGGCTCTCCTGCATTATTCTCCTCTCTCAAGTGAGGGAGACTTGGTGAAACAAACCGAGGAGCCAGCAGTACCTGGTGATCTTTCTCATCCTCTCCTGATCACCGCCTTCTCTGTGGGAGTTCACTGGCCTTCTGGGAGTTTTCCAGGGCTTTGTCTGATCTTTGGCCTCCAGTCTTTGTGGGCACAGTTATGCTGCTGGGCATCCAGTTGGAGCTCAGAATCTCATGCATGTGGGTGAACTGTGGGAGTACCATTGCAGAGCTGGAACTTTGGGTGTTAAGACTTTGGACAAAGAAAGGAAGAAAGAATTGGTATGAAGTGCATTCTCGTCCAAGATAGGCAGTTTTTGAAGTTGAAGTCTAGGGGTAAATGAAAATGGATATTCTTCCTTTGCTTAGCAGATAAACCACAACATTGAGCTTTACAAACACCAGGTGCCTGGCTTTCGTAGATAACTTGGAGGGGCCGGGAGGAGACAGGTCTCTCTGCTTTCCAGAGACTTCTGATCAATCCTGCATGGACTCAAGATGCCTTGAAATTACACAGATGGCTTCATTTTGCTGTGTTAAAATGAAGATATGATTCAGAATTGTACTTCAGAAGTTTTAAAACTTGTTAAAAAAATTTCACATCCTTGAAGAGACTAGAAAACTGCATTGAAAGGACAATGGAATGGATTCCATTCATTATTGATTTTGTTATTGTGTGTGTGCATATTGAAAACTGCTTGTTTTCACTGGCTTCATGAAAACATTTTCTGCACAATTCCACCAGAAGAGAAAAAAACAAACCAAAAACCTTCATTGAAAAATTCCCGCTGGCCCTACTGACTTTTGCCAGTGTATACCTTCTCTCTCTTTCCCTGGTGCTCATTTCTTATAAATTCTATATTAGACTCTGAAGCACTGTTTGCAGTGTTCAGATTGCAAATAAGCCCGGTTCCTAGCTGATCATTTTTCCCCTTGAAAGTGCTTCAAAGGATCATCACTCTTTCATTCATTTTATAAAGTCCCTGTCTAAATGCTTTTAGGAGAAGTTTAATTTTTATGAACATAGGGCTTAGGCCAGTTTGCATGGCTTTTTTTTTTTGGCAGCCCTCATGCAGTCTAATTACAGTTGTAATACGCTGACCACAGTTTTGATTTACTTCTGATGTGGTGAGCCATCTAGTAAAAAGTTCTCACTTGCTTGAAATCTTCAGGGTGTTGAGAGGCATTCATAAAAATATATGAACCACCACACTGGGTCAGATTCAGGAATCTACTCTCTGCCGTAGCAGTATACTAAGTATTTTATGGCAGTGGAAGAGGGGACTGTATAGCTTTTATAGACCTTGGGGCAATCTCTTTAGCGCCCATAATTGTATAATCTCTTAAAAACCTCTCATCCTTGTACTTCCTTGTACTTAAATTCGTATATTCAGATTCTTAAATTGTTTTTTTGTATCTTGCGTTGTAAACATTTCATACCTTCTTTAAAGGCAGAACTTGACTCTCTTGGTGTTTTGACTTCAGATATTTAGTTTTTGGAATGGTAGACTGGTAAAATTGAAAGGGCCTTCAGGCCACCTCCGTAACCCCTCCCGTGTATCTGAGAACCGCCCAGGCTCAAAAAGTTGCCCAGGGATACATCTGTCACTGGACTCCAGATCTTTGAACTCCTTGCTCAGTTTTCTTTCCAGGGGAACATCTTACTCTCTCTCCAAAGCCATCAAAATCCAACCTGAGGGCCCATTACCTAAGTAGTTGATTCTGTGTCTGCGCTAATAGCATTCTTATAGTCATCTTGACTTTGATTTCGGAAGCATCACTGACTTCTCTCTCTATTTTCTGTGACTTTTACATCCGTCCACTCAGTTACAGTGTTTGGCTGAGTGTTGCCTTTTATTTTCAAACCCCTAAGTCTGTTCTGGTTCAGGCCTTTAAAAGGCTGGGTTACAAGAATGCAATATTTCCTAAAGGGTGTTGTTCCATGAAAAGTTGGTAGATATGAGTAAAAAAAGTTCTTTGGCCAAGTAAGTACTGGTTAAACAACATTTTGAATAAGTTTCTTTAAATAAACTTAAAACAGTTTCCTCTTTGCAGAAAGCCTTATTGTGGGCTTTTATTTGTGACTGTGCACTGTGGATCTCCAAGAGGAAGAGGGGGTGTGCACAGGTCCCAGCTTATGTGACCAGTGTCCCTCTTTGTGGCAGGATCACTTTGTAGGAAACTCTGCTGGGGTTACTACATGGTAGTGTTTCCAGACCTGCCACTGTCTGACTTTCCATGGGACCATGTGTTACTTGGTTCTCGCTCAGATATTTCTTTTGCTTCCCTGCCTGGTTGTTCTCCTGGATCTTTCCTTTTTCCTGGAAGCCCCTCTCCATCTGTCATGCCTATACATGTGTCACAATCCAGTTTTCCTGAGCTGGTAGCATTTATTGTTCACAGTTTACAACAGTGAAAATATTTGAAACAGTCAAAGTATTGGCAGTAACATTGCACACCCATAATAGTTAAATTACTGGAATTCACAGCAAATGCATGCTCTGTCTTTGTGTCCATTGATGTGTCAAATGCATGTTGATTCTTCTCTCTCCCTCCACATGTGTTAACTTGCACATATGTTCTCCAAGCGTGTGGCTTGTTTGTTTATTTTTTAATTTTGTGTTATTGGAATTACATTCATAATAAAAGTTCAGGGAGAATTGGTATCTTTAGGATCTCATGGCTTCCCATCTGCAACCTAATATACCTCTGTATTGATTAAGTCTTTATGTCCTTCAATGAAGGTGAAGGTGAAGTCGCTCAGTCGTGTCTGACTCTTTGCGACCCCGTGGACTATGTAATGTACTAGGCTTCTCTGTCCATGGGATTCTCCAGGCAAGAATACTGGAGTGGATTGCCATTTACTTCTCCAGGGGATCTTCCAGACCCAGGGATTGAACCCGGGTCTCCCGCATTGGAGGCAGACGCTTTAACCTCTGAGCCACCAGGGAAGGACGTAGAAGTCCTAAGTAACTTTCATAATTTTATGTGTAAACTTTTTCAATGTGTTAGATTGGCACCAAGGTGCTTTATGATTTTTGTGGTCATCACGAGTGGAATTGTTTAACACATTTCTGATTGGTGTCTCTGGTATACAGGAATGGGATCGATTTTGTATATGTTTATTGATGGGTTCTTGACCAAGTTCACATTACAACTAGTGTTTGCTATGGGAGCCTGGAGTGGGTGGCTTTTCTAATAAAAATGTGAAATAACTAATAGCCTGTCATGGAAATGTCATAACTCACTTCAATTTAAAAATTCTGTATGATACTTTCAGAAGTAAGGGGAAGGGGTGATTATTGGTTGTTTAATGCATTCATGTATTCAAGCATCAAATGTTTGGGTGCCTAGTATGTCCTCGGCACGGTATTAGGTGCTGAATAACAGTGAGCAGAGCAGGTGTGTTTCTGTTCTCATGGAATGTGAGGGGAGAGACACTGCAGAAGTGAACACAGATATTTATGACATGTTTGTGAATTGTGATATTTGCTATGAAGGGAAAGGACAGGACATTGAGAATAAGAAAGATGGGGAGGGGAGGCTTTGGCTTGGGGGCAGAGGGAGGGCCTGCCTTAGGAAGCAGGCATTCATGCAGCTGCCTGATGGGCCTCTCCAGGAAGAGAAGGATGGTGGAGTTTTCCAGGCAGTGAAGGTGGGCCCAGAAACCCTGAGGTGCAGTCCTGCTTTAATGATAGATTGATGGAAATGTTAGTAATCAGTGATTTAAAAAGTTTGACTTCTTAGTAAGTCATCATCATAGGAAGTCATCAGGAAGATCCCCTGGAGGAAGGCATGGCAACCCACTCCAGTACTGGAGTTCTCTTGCCTGGAGAATTCCATGGATAGAGGAGCCTGGGAGGCTCTATGGGATTGCGAGGAGTCGGACACCACCGAGCGACTAATACACCTTCATCATCATCATGGTATGTAATAGTGTTTAAGTTATGATGACATAAAAATGGTTAGTTTTGGTCAGTGTGTTCCCCTTCCTTCTCAAATGAAGCCGCCCAGGAAAGAGAGCACTGCCTGTGTGATGGGGCTTGAATGGGGCTACTGCCCACCCCCAAGCCCCTGCTCCACTCCTTGAGTGCTGCCGCTGCCCTGGTTCCTGGTGGCTGCTGGGCACACCAGCGTCCTGGGCTCTGCCCTGTTGGACTGAGTTTTGCTCTGTGGTCTGGAGAAGCCCTCTCTCCTCCTGGGAGGGCTCTTGAGCAGGGCCATCCTTGGCTGTTCCAAGGTCTAGGGTCTCTCTCTTCCATTTCCCTCTGGCCCCTTCTCTCGACATGCAGAGGGCTCTGTTGTGACAGAGTAGGGTGGGGGTGGGGGTCTCTGGTCTGAGTCATGCACACTTGATTCCACCGCAGACTGCACACTTCAGTCGCAGCTTTTTGGTCTTTGAGGCTTTGTATCTGGGCCAGGTGTGTCAAGGTTTGGTTCTCCCTTACGTGGTGATAACCCTCATTCAGTGAGAGGCAGGGTGGTTCAATTATTATAGACTTCACTTTGGGGAAAGTACTGGGTTTGAAACCTGACTCTTCTGCTTAGAAGCCCCTGTCCACATCCTGGGGCACATAGCTTAATCTGTCTCTGTCTCCATTTTCTCATCTGCAACATTTGGATAATAGTAGAGCCTTCTTCTTTGGGTTGTATTAAGACTTCAGTGAGTCAAAATGTGTATACAATAGTGTCAGGCACAGAGCAAGTGCTTGGTATAAATGTTGGTTGCTACTCCTTAGTCTTTCCTGAAAATGGATTTCTGGGGTTCTTCCTCGTTTTCCCCCACTAGATATTCAGATTTGTTTGACTCTAAGCGGTGCATATATGATATGATATGGGTCTCTAGATACTCCTCTGAAAAATGTATAGGAAGAAAGATGACAAAGAAACCAAAGTGTTCACAGTGATCATGTTTATTAGTAGATTGGGATGGCTTGCTTTATAACCCTGTTTATTTTCCATGTTTTCTGTAATCTGGTTATGTTACCTCTGAACTAATAATAATATACAAAAATCTTATGAGAAAGATCAGGCTGCGTTGCCCATTGATTTCCTCAAGTAGGGCAAAAGAGGGTGGGATGCCTGGGGTCTGCCTGTTTTGATTGTAGTTCACAGGTGGAGGAGTTTCCCATGTATGCTTATAGTTGCAGGAACACACTGTATTTAATAAAAGTCTTCAGCAGAAGTATCCCTGAAAGTTAGAAGATGGGGATGTGGGACCTTGTGAGGCTCTTCTGCCTTTGAGCGTTTCTTTTTCTGTCGTCATTTTCCCTTTTTGTCTCTGGCTGCACTCCCTGAGTGGGCCTCTGGCCATCTGTTACTCCCTTTGGTCTCCTCTTACTCCCCTCCCTCTGAGAACTGCTCCTTTCAATGACCCCATCTTTCTCCTTTACTTGCTTGTCACACGGAATGATGCACACATTTCTACAATTCAAAGTAAAGACTAAATTTTATTATTTTTAATCATAAATTTTTTCACCCTCAAAATCTAAATTAAGTTGCCTTTTATTTATTCATGTCTAGAATTAATTAACTTCCTAGCTCACTAAAGGCTGGGGGAGTGGTCTGTGTGCTGTGTGCTAAGTCATTTCAGTTGTGTCTGACTTTTTGTGACCCCATGGACTGTAGCCCACCAGGCTCCTCTGTCCATGGGATTCTCCAGGTGAAAATACCAGAGTGGGTTGCTGGGGGTGGTCTTTGATTTCCTAAATCAAAGCACTGAGAATCTTGGAGGACTTGGAAAATTGAGGGAATGTTGAAGTTGAATTTTTTCTCTTTCCTTATTTTGCTTAGAGTCATCTCCATGGCCACCATCTTGTTATGTCTCAGAATTTTTAATGTTTTCCAAGCTGAAAGAGCAAAATTCTGGAAAATTATTGTTGATCACTAGCTAAGTCATGCCTGAGACTCTTTGTGATCCTATGGACTGCAGCACGCCAGGCTTCCTTTGTCCTTCACTATCTCTCGGAGTTTGCTCGAACTCGTCCATTGAGTCAGTGACGCCATCCAACCATCTCATCCTCTGTCACCCCCTTCTCTTCCTGCCCTCAATCTTTCCCGCATCAGGGTTTTTTCCAATGAGTCTCCTCTTCGTGTCAGGTGGCCAGAATACTGGAGCTTCAGTTTCAGCATCAGTCCTTCCAATGAACGAATATTCAGGGTTGAGTTCCTTTAGGATTGACTGGTTTGATATTCTTGCTGTTCAAGAAACTCTCAAGAGTCTTCTCCAGCATCACAGTTCAAAAGTATCAGTTCTTTGGTGCTCAGCTTTCTTTATGGTCCAAGTCTCACATTTGTATATGACTACTGGAAAAACCATAGCTTTGACTATATGGAATTTGTTGGCAAAGTGATGTCTCTGCTTTTTAACGCTGTCTAGGTTTGTCACAGCTTTCCTTCCAAGGAGCAGGTGTCTTTTAATTTTGTGGCAGTAGTCCGTTTGCAGTGATTTTGGAGCCTAGGAAAATAAAATTTTCTGGAAAATTGCCAAAATACATCTTTCGAAAGAGAACTTGGCCAAATTTGACACATTTCCTCAAAAGCCCGTTGATTTTAATTACTTTTTAAAAAAGTTCAGTTGAGCTTTACAATTTTCCTTTCATATGTCCCTTCTCAAATAATTGTGAGTGGAGAAATGGGCTTTTCTGCTAAGTTTGTTTTATCTACAGGAATTTATTTTTAAGCAGTGGCATGCTGTAAATATCTCAAAATGATAATGACATGAATTTCAAAGGAAATGTGGCAGCAGTGTTGCCTGGTATCAGCAGAGTAGCTATTTATTTTAGAAATATTGCTAATTTCAGTGATGTTTTACAGTCAAATATAAAATCTAGCTGAGGGGATTTAAATAAAGGGATGCCTTCCTCTACTTTACTCCACAGTTTGTAATGTTTTTCATCGCCAACCACAATGTCTGATTTGAACATAACGTAAATATTTACGTGTGTTCTTTCTCTGGCATAAGAAAGTCTAGTTTACTTATGGTGAAATCTGGATTGATAGATTGGGTATAAGGAATCCTTCTGCTAATGCAGGAGACCTGGGTTCCATCCCTGGTTTGGGAAGATTTCCTTAGCGAAGGAATGGCTATCTATTCCAGTATTCTTGCCTGGAGAATTCCATGGACAGAGGAGCCTGGTGGGCTACAGTCCATGGGGTCACAGAGAGTCAGACATGACTGAGCCACTAACACACATAACTGGGATTTAGTATTTACTTTTTAAAGGGATTCATCAGAGGAATTCTTAAAAAGGAAACAACATATATGCTACTACTGAGTAAGGGCAGCAGTTCTGAAAAGTCTGTATTATCACCGACCCACTAGGCATGGACAAGATCTTATAGCTTGTCTGTTTCACTTTATAGACACCAGTACGTCAAGGAAGAGAAATTTGTTGGATTTAACTGATGCACGCCAAGGGGATGGCATGAGTTGTTTGAGAAATAGTGGTTACACTGTCAGCCCAAACTTAATATTTGCCATTTGTTGATAATTTAAAATAGAAACAGAAAAATGTAGGTAAAATGCAACAGGAAACTATTTCATATCTCATGGACTTTGGGATGAAAGGGTTGACGGCTTCTCTCCTTGGATGGGAAAGTGCCCCTTCCTTACCTGTTAGTCAGCACCCCTGTTGGACACTTGATACCAAGGGCTTCATCTTCTGTGATTCCACTCCAGCTCTGCACTTGCCCTCCTGGCAGCAGAGCCTGTGTGTTGATCTTCTCTTCCTAAAACAGTTAATAACCATGGCAGATGTTGAGAGCCCAGTTCTGCAGTCATGCAGCTGTTAATGTGTCCAGTTGGATTTCTTGAAAGAATTAATTTTTAGGATCTCACTCTGAGGGCTACAAGTATAATAGGATTTAGAGGGAAACATAATTTCGTGGGAGTTTGCGTTGGATGTTGCAACAGATGTGACATGAAGGTAGCATGGCAGCTGAAGGGAGTTCTGTAGTAAAATTCTCATTTATTTATCCTGAAACCAGGCAACTCAGAAGGTCCAAGATTACTAACAAACACTCGCTTTTTAGTATTTTGTACTTAAAAAAAAAATCATCTTAAGAACATTATAGAAAGTTTAGAAAATGAAACTAAAAGAAACTCTTGAGCTAGCTAACTCTAAAATATCAACTCTGACCATTTCTGAATATTCCTTTTCAAGCTTTCTATGTGTTTGTTTTGGAATGATTGCAATCATAGAGTTCATGTATTTTCTATATTACTACAGGTTTTGAAATAAATTTTACAGTTGTGTATTCTGTTGAGTACAACCATTTCTTGAAGCACCTCTTTTTTATTGGGCATTTGGGTTGCTTCTACCACTTTGCTGCTGTAAAATAATAATACTATGATGAACGTTTTTGTACACTGAGCCTTTTCTGTATTTTGGGTGATTTGCTGATAGTAGCTGTTGAGAATGTGCTGATTGGGTCGATGATTGTGGTGAGTGTTCTGATGGACCCTTCTTTAATCAGTGGGCGGATGTAGTGACTGGGTTGGAGAGAGCTGGGGAAGTGGGGGTCTGGGATGACTCCCGAGTTTCTAGCTGTGTGACGTTGGGAATGGTTGGCACAGACAGGCTGAAAGTGGTGGGTTTCATTTGGGATGTGGGGCCTCCAGGCAGAGAGTGGGGTTTAACAGATTCAGGAAGTGCAGACACTAGGGCTCGGGGACAGGCCAGGACTGAGGTCTGGATGGAGGGGCCATCAGCATCTAGGTGTGGATGCTGTGAGGGTCACTTAGGGTGAGGAGGGAGAAAGGGAGAAGGTGGGTGATGGGAGTCTGGGAGACGTTATTTTGTGACAAGTGGACAAAGGAGAAGAAGCTGCTGAGGAGAAGGAGTGGTGGGGGTGGGAAGTGGGCAGCCAGGAAGAAGTGGCCAGAGGGAAGCCAGGGCTGGAAAGAGCTTTTAGGAAGAAGTGCGGTGGGCAGCAAACAGGTGGAGACATTGTACTTGAAGATGTTTCAGTGGCATGTGCTGAATGAACTCTGGATGCCTGGGAAGGGTGGCAAAGGTCAAGGTCAAAGGTTGAGTGCGTCAGAAAGCTTGGCTGTGGAGGAAGAGAGAAGTAGGCAGTCTTACAAGGGGTTATAGAATGTCAAAGTATTAATTTGCATGCTCGCTGTGACAAAACGATACGACTGGGTGTTGTATACAACAGAAGTAAATTTTCTCACAGTTCTGCAGGCTGGAAGTCCAAGATCAAGGAGTCGGCAGGTTGTTTCTTTGAGGCCTTTCTTCTTGACTTACAGAAGGGCACCTTCCCACTGGACCTTGTACAGGCATCCCTCAGTCTGTGCTGGCTGTGTTCCTGTTACCTTATGAGGACCCCAGTCATGTTGGGTTAGGGTTTACCCTAATGGTTTCATTTTAACTTAATCGCCTGTTTAAAGGCCCTGTCTCCAAGTGTTGTTGTTGTTGAGTCCCTCAGTCATGTCTGACTTGTTTTGCAACCCCACAATCTGTAGCCCGCCAGGCTCCTTCCTCTGTCCATGGAATTTTCTAGGTTCCCATTTCCTTCTCCAGGGATCTTCTCGACCCAAGGGATAAAAAATGGTAAAGAGAGGTAAAGAATCCACTTGCAATGCAGGAGATGGAGGTTCGATCCCTGGATGGGGAAGGATCCCCTGTCCCATAATCTGAGGTGCTGGGGGTTAGGGCTTCAGCATATCAATTTGGCATTGGGGTGAAGGCACAGTTCAGCTCCTACCAGGTGGATTCTAGACCTGCTCACACACTTGTTCTTTCTCCTTCCTCCTTGTCCCCCATCCTGCACACCGTTGACCCTCTGCTGCTCCTTGCCATCCTCACATAGAGCCGCAGGAGTGTGGCTGTGGTGACCTTTGCTCTAGTCTCATTCTCTCCTCCCCTGGTCCCTCGGTGTGCAGATTTTCTGGGATTTAGGCCTTGGCTGGCTTTCTCCTCCTCCTGGAGTCAAGTTCATTTATTTGTCTTCAGTTCCTCCCAGCTCTAACTCAATCTCATATAGCAAAGCATTCCTTCTCTGAGGTATAAAAGTTGTATCAGGTTAACCCTGTAGTCAATTTTATTTGATGATCAGACTAAATCATTCTGTAATCTTGTCCTCATGGCTGCTCATTTCACAGTTAAAAAAAAAAAAAACAAAACATAGTGGGAACATTATTTAGTCAGAGTTCAGTAAAAATTTTTATGAGTTCCCCTCATATTTTACAAATTAATGCTTTTTATTTTCCCCTAAAGTTTTGGTTTCAATTCCTTTTTCTTCCCCCCCAAGAGCCCATGTCAGTTAAAATAAGACTCGAGTGGGTGACTATCCCAGTAGTGCCTGGGGGCAGAACTATTTGGGTAGATATGGTATTACTGCCTTTTTTCTCCAGAAGTGGGTTTTTTTTTTTTTTTTTAATTAAAAGTATATAGAAGTTTAGGTTGTCCTACTAGATGCAGAGGAGGGAGGCTTCCCATGCATGGTGTTGGTGAAGGAGTTGGGGTTGAACTGTGAGTATATGTTATTTAAAATGGTTGGTCACTTTGGGGTGTCTGTATATATGTTTACACAGTGTTTCAGTAGGTCTATTGAAATATATCAGCATGATTTCTACATAAAAGTTCATATTTTTATTGAAAAGGCTATCAGATTTCTCAAAGGAGATAAATTATGGGTAGATTTACTGTTTGGCTACCTAAAATAGAAGCACCCAGATTTTTCTGGGCAAGCTTGAGAGGAACATTTATCTCTGTCGACAGTTTTAAAAGAAGTATATAATTTTAAAGTATGAAACTCAAATTTAGTTTTTAATAGTAACTTCTGTGTGTTTTCTTTCTATCTTTGAGAGGCAGGTTATTGGAAAGACATGTGACCTTGTACTCTTGACTCTATGTCTGGTTGTGGGTTTGAAGTGTTATTTTTGTGCTTTCTTAAATGACTTAAGCACTTCTGACTGTACATTTGGGACAGAATAAATATGGTAGTTGGATATGGTTTTGAAAAGCCAACTAGATTTTTAGCTTGGTAATATGATAGTATTGTTCATTCTTATAACTGTCTAGGCTCATAGCTTTAAAAAAGTCTTTGAGCTCCTAGTGACCTACAGGTTGGCTGGATTAGTTGGTGCTCCTTTCCTTTGTAAAATATATCAGCTGATACCCGTAACACAGTAAATGCCCAAAGTTGGAAGGCCATCCTTAGTGTGCTCTTGAGTTTCTCTTCCTACCAGTCTATGCTTATCTGGACTCAGCTGTGTTTATTTCAAGCCTATTTATGCCAGCTTTACTTACTATTATAGTTAATATAATGATTTTAAAATGTATGCAAAAAGAACTGTTTCTATGAAAACTCATTTGATTATTTTATAAACCACCTAATAAAAATAAGTTTCTAAAAGTGATTACAGCTGATTTAGGAGTAGCTGAAGTAACTAAAGGATTTGCTGTTGTTCAGTTGCTTAGTCATGTCTGACTCTTTGTGACCCTGTGGACTGAACCCTCCAGGCTTCTCTATCCATAAGGTTTCCCAGGCGAGGAGGATGCTGGAGTGAATTGCCATTTCCTTCTCCAGGGGATCTTCCTGACCCAGGGACTGAACCCGTGTCTCCTGCTTGGCAGGCAGATTCCTTACTACTGAGCCACCAGGGAATCCCAAAGAATTTGGGAGATCATAAAATAAAAGTGTTCTCATTAAAACTGTCAGTTATTTAGCATAAGTAGATTAATTTGTGATTATGTAAACCTGAGAATCTTAGTGACTCAAATAATCACACTCACAGTGGGTGGGCCATTATAGGTGAGGTGAGAGGTCTACCCGTATTGTCCTGGTCCTCAGTCCAGGGTGCAGTGTGATGGAGCTGTGCCCTCTGAAACTCTGCTTATCCCTGTGGCAGAGGAAGGGCAAATGTGGAACCTTCTTAGCTATACACCTGAATTCAGCAGCCCCGTAGAGAAGAGTAGTGAGCGTTTGTCAGGAATACTGCAGGCCACCCCACACTGCATCCCAGGGGTCTTTATAACCTCACCTTTCTTTGAAGAAATTAGACCTGGAAAGTGCTGCCATGGAGAATGTTTTACAAGAGACCACTGGGGACTACAGTCAATGGACATAGACTCAGAAGGCCTCAACACTACAGAAAAAGATTGGAAAATAAATCTATATCTTTTTAGGGTTTATTTAAAATAATAGGTTAGGGGGACTTCGCTGGCGGTCCCCTGGTTAGACTCTGGGCTTCCACTGCAGGCGACCCAGGTTCGGTCCCTTGCTGGGGAACTAAGATCTCACATGCCACTGCTATGACCCGGTGCAACTAAATACATATATTAAAAAATAATATTAATAGGCTTTGGTATAGATCATTTACTTATGACTTCCAACCTTAACTGACCTTTTAAAAAAACCAACCAGCCAAACTTAAGCATTAGGATGAAAAAGGACGTGAGTCTTAAATCCTCCTCTCTCTCTTGTGCCCTCCCATCAAGTTAGTTTCCCACCTCTTATGACAGATTTGTCTGTTACTTCTCTTGCACTTATCTTCTTGTTTCATTTCCATTAGTTCTACCCTAGTTCTTATTCCTGACTTCTAGATTCATGCCCCAGCTGAATTTCCTGCTGCTAGCTTGTACAGTGCACTTCTGCAAGTAGAAGAAGCTGTCCTTTAGGGCAATCACACCTCCTCAGGAGCTTGACTTGATGTCAGTCCCCACATTACCCCTTGGCTGGCCCATTTTAATGCAGTGCATGAACTGAACACTGCACAGAGCAATCCCACTTCCTGCTTCTTCTCACTCCCCCAACAAATTCAGATTATTTCCTGATCAAATCTCAAATTTTTGTTGTCTCCAGGTCTGCTCAAAAATTTTTGATGACTTCTCATCATCTATAATGGCTGTCCTCAACTTCATTTTCCATCTGACTATCACCAGTGACTGTCAGTCACACTTGTTGCCCTGTGGATGCACTGATACCAGCAATGACTGCAAGAGGCAGGCTGTGTGATGCTTGCCTCTCCTCTCCGCCTCTCCTCTCCCACCCATTTCCACCCCCTCAGCCCACGCTCTCAGCCTTGCCCCAGCTCCCCTTTCCTTCCAGCTTCATGGCACAGCAGGACATGAAATCAGCTGTCTTCTGCTGCCGTTCTGTCTAGACACCATCTTCCGGATAGGTTTTAAGTTCTTCTCTTTTTAATCACATCTTCAGTGCTCAGTTGCTTCAGTCATGTCTGATTGTTTGAGACCCTGTGACTGTAGCTCACTAGGCTCCTCTGTCCATGGGGATTCTCCAGGCAAGAATACTGGAGTGGGTTGCCATGCCCTCCTCCAGGGGATCATCCTGACCCAGGGATCGAACCTGCATTTCTTAAGTCTGCTGCATTGGCAGGTGGGTTCTTTACCACTAGCACCACCTGGGAAGCCCCTAATCACATTCTAGTAAGCATATCCTACTCATCCTCAAAAAGGATCCTCATGGTCAGGTTTCACCAGCCATCCTCTGTGATTCTCCTAGACCATGAAAATAGTTCACCTTTGAACACAGATGGTAGTCTCTGTATTCTTTTTATAGTGAATTATCCGCCCTATATGAGGCACTTGTTTTTTTGTAATTTTTTTAGATTTTTTTTTTTTGATGTGGACCATATTTAAGAGTCTTTTTTGAGTTTGTTACAATTTTGTTTCTGTTTTATGATTTTTTGGCTTCCTGGCCTCGCAAGCTATGTGGGTTCTTAGCTGTGCCCACCAGGGGTTGAGCCTGCCTGGCATTGGAAGGCAAAGTCTTAACCACTGGGCAGCCAGGGAAATCCCTGAGCACCTTTTATTAGTTACATTGCTCCTAAGAATTATTTTCTCCCAGCTAGTTTGCTACTGACAGGGAAGCAGTTGAAGGGTCTCTCATTCCTTATTCTTCCAGTGCCTTTGATTCCTAGGGGCACAGGTCAGAGCAGGAGGCTGTGATAGGAAGAGAGTCCAGCCTGGTTAATCATATAATTCAGTTCTGGATGGAAGCTGAGGCCGTGTCTTCCTAGCCACAGGATGTTGACCTACTTTCCCCCTCTTATCTATTTGCAAAATATTTGTTGTACTTAGTGTGTTTTCCCTGTCACAACGAATGTGTGTCTCTCCCTTTCATATGAACTGAATGCTAAAGTGCTAGTTAAATTGGTGGAAAAAACAATGGAGAAGAAAAGTTGGTAAGCACTTTTAATTTCTAAACTCGGATGTCATAATTATGTCATTTAAAGAGAACTCCGTAGTTTTTAGATCTACCGCCTACCTACTTACCTAGTGAGAGATGTGATTAAGGATAGAGTGTAAATTTAAATGTGTTTAGGCCTTTTGAGTTGATGCTTTACAATATTAAAATGTGGTAGTTTGAAAATCTTTTTTTCGTAAACTACTTGTAGCAGGAAATGAACTTTTCTTAATCGTCCATATACAATGTAGTTCACTATTAAATATTTTTATCTTACCAGAACTTCCCTTGGGAAAATTTACTGTATAGTTCTATTCCTGGTCAAACTGATTAGCAGTTGATTTTTCTATAGCTTTACAGATTGAGACCATGCTGTATTCAAGGGAAAAAATAACTGTGCATGTCTTAAAGGGCATTTTTATGCATGTATACTTTTGTAAATATATGAAATACTTGCTGCCTACAGAATTTTGGGAAATGAACAGAATTGTTATTACAATTTAGTTACCATTTATCAATTTAAATTTAGTAAACATAAATTTTGTTAGACATTTTAATTTGTGCTTAAAAAGAGTTATTTAGCTATGGAATGCCTTGTAAATCGCTCTGCTATATTGTATATCTTTTTGTTTCTTCCTAAATACATTATAATGTGTTTAGAGATACAGAAAAGTTGGTTCATTTGGTCTTAAATTCAGTAATGCTTCCAAAATGAGCAAAACTAGAAAAAAGTTATTCCAGGAGTTACTTCCAAATTCTAATCTGATTGCTAATTTTAGTCAATTTAGGTGAAGTAACCCCAGTGCAATTTAGCTATTTTCTTTAAAAATTCTTTTTCAGTGACAGAGTCATTTTGCCTTCTCAATTTACATATCAGTGTCATTTTGGTAACATGTTAGCTGTTTTTGTTTGATCAGTTCTCAACTAATAAACATTCATGAAGCCCTAACGTAAATGTATAAACATCTCTGTCTTTGATTACATAGTGTGGATATGTAACTATCCACTAAAGTAGTTTAATGGATAACTGCTTGAGGAAGCTTCTGAATTTTTATTATTCCAAAAATACTTTTTCTTAACCACAAGCACAGAGACGTACTGAAGATGTACTGTTGAGTGATGCATATTTTTCTTTTACTATGGTTTCTTTTTCTTCAATTCTTATTATAGTTGGTTTTATATGGATTTCTTAATTTGTAATTTTAGATCCCTTTTTGCTTTTATAACTGGATATATTTGTTAAAACAGCCAGTGCCATTTTGCAGCTAAGCGTGTAGTTGTAAACAGAGAACACAGTCACGTGTGTCCTGATGCCTTTCCTGATGGTGATCCTGTGATTTTGTGCATTTCCTTCTGTGCTGTGTGTGGTTATTCCCTTAATATATTTTTCTTTCTTTTTTTTTTGTCTGGTGAGGTCATAACAAAGAGAGCTGCGTTCTTTTACGTCTGAGTAAGTCATTGGGAAAGTTTTCTGTGGCCTGGCATTTTTGGTTTTTCACATTCTTTGTAATCAGACCCGTGATTGCTTACCCTGAAATGAAGGAAGTCAGTCTTTCCCAGTTGAACTATTCTTGCTGAGTCAGTAATGATGGAAGCCGGAACAAGACTTGAGGAGACGATGTGTTCAACCCCTTTGTGGGGAGACTGAGGCTCAACATTGGCAGTGTGCTGGACTTCCCTGCAATACTGCCGAGCTGTCTACAACATGGAACTCGGGGGATTCTTTCTGAGCCACTGTGGTGTTCATTCCAACCTCTGGTCTGTTGCAGAGTGCAACAGCTGATGTTTCCCGGAGAGATACTTTGCTTCCTTACTGCAGAGAGTGCAAAAAATTCAGTACCTTTCCCTCCATTGTCACTGAAAAGAGCCTGGATGATGCAAGGAGCCTTTTTTAAGGAAAGTAGTTTTGCTTTGGTGCACCCCAGGCTATTTCATGTGAGTGTCTTTGTTCAGCCAAGTGTCTTCAAAAATTGATATAGTGGAACCCCCAAACTGCTGGGTACAAGGAACCCTACATGTGTGGCTCCCAGGTGCAAATCACCGTACTTTGAACTATAAGGAAACAGCTTGAGTGCTTGGATGGTCTGGTCAAGCATACAGAGAACAGAGAGGGACCCCAA